>CANYBF010225031.1:0-43951 GCA_948192965.1 Dalechampia spathulata | reverse complement strand
GCAGTAACATCTGTGTAATATAGCTTTGGAATGTGTAATATGAATATTGATATAATATGTTAATTACAAGGTACTTATACTAAATGAGAATTGTGAATGATGATGTGATAAATGAATAACACATGTTGACATAAAATGGATACATCTTATTGATATTACCTGTAACGTTCTTGTGAAAAAAAAAATAAACATAAAAATTAAAATTAACAATAAATAATTGTATAGATCTTTTGTAGAATATTTAATGATTTCCTTGTTTAGGAGATTATTAACTGTTTTACAGGAGCGTGTTACACCAGGTTAGGGTGTGACATAAAAATAAATTTAAAAAATAATCAAAAGCTAAAAAAATAATGGAAAAAAGGAAGGTGAAATAAAAAAAAAAGAGAGGATGGATGTGATGACATGAAATGTCTTTTTCTAAGGTTAGAATAGAACAAAATATAAAATTGAGTTTAAATAGTACAAAAATAAAATATCCATAATTATTCTTATGGATAAATAATTAATATATAATTTTCCACATTGTACAAAGTCAAGTAGTCAAATTCCCTAATTTATATATTATTCTCCTTGATTGACAAGTTATGGAAATTGCCTACAAATTTCCTAACCTTACCATCCCCAATCAAATTTAATATATAATAATAATAATAATAATTAAAATAAAACATTTCTATTTATGACCTCATAATTCATTACTTCCACTCAAACATGTCTTGTTGTTTCCAAGAAATTAGCCAACCACCACAAATATATTATGAAAATTTTATTGAGTATATAATAATGTACTTTGGTAGATTCAATTTTTAAATTAAATAATTTTTTTTGATATTTCAGAGTATTTATAATTTAAAAATTTAAACTTTGATTTATGAAAATTTTAATTTATAGATTAATATAAAGTAAATATGTTTATATTTTAAATTTAATTGAGTATTCGCATTTGAAATCGTATTATATATATAATCATTTATGGATCAAACTTAATTCTTGATATAATTATATAAAAAATAATTTTTTAAATTTTTATTATTTTTAAAAATTTTATATAAATATATATGATGTTTCAATAAATATTTTAAAATTTTGACATTCTTTTTACATTTTTTGAATAAAATTGACATGCAATTTTTCACATTGTAAAAAATTATCCAAAAGTAAAACATATAATAAAATTGTCAATAAAAGTGTAAGATAGAAAAAAGTGGGCAAAGAACATGGAAAAAGAATAATATTTGTGATTATTAAAAAGATAAATAAAATTAAAAAACAAAAACAAAAATCAGCAAATAATAGCAGAAAATATTCTTTTTGAAATAAAAGGAATCATGTGCTCATTATTATTTATAATTAAAAAGCAGCCAATGAAAATTAATTTAAAGAAAATAAACTTTTATTAGAAAGAGCCATTTTGAGAAAGAATCTATTAATAGGAAAGGGTAAAAAGGTCAATTCACATCGTCAAGTGTAATTATCTTTAATTTTTATAAAGAAGCCCCATGATTTTCTCAGTAAACAAACATTCCTTACCAAATCTTTTTATTTGTTTATTTTAATTCTTTGTTTTTTTTGTTAGAAAAAATGAAGGCTTCCTCCCTGCCCATAAATCTATCGATCCCTCTCGTCATTGTATAATTATCATTTAACAAGAATCTGTCAACCCCATTTCTCACGCAATCATATCACCATTTTCATTCAAACAAGAATCATATTACCGTTTCTTTCATTTTTTTTTTAATGATCAACAGCAATTACCCAAATAAAGAATGATTATAATCCACCTTGTTGCCTCGTAAAACCGCCTTTTATCCCTTTTTTTCCTTTTTAATTTTCTCAATTGACCCAGAAGGTGGTTTTCGTTAACTACTCTTTGAAATCCCATTCGAGTCTTCTTCTTCTTCTTCTTTAAAAATTTAATCTCTCTGTATTTTTATCATTGTTATTATTATTATTCTTATTATTTCATTAATTTCCTTCCGAAGTTTCGTTTTTCCTCTCCGTTCTTCTCTTTTTTCAAAAATTCTCAGGCGGTTTTTGCTATAGTGAGCCAGGGGTGCGTAGGTTTTGAATTCTGGAGGCGGGAGCTTGCACGTGGCCAGCCCGGTGACGGAGAAATGAGCACGGAGGTGGTGGCAGCGAGGTGGGGCACATGGGAAGAATTGTTATTGGGTGGGGCCGTACTCCGTCATGGTACCCGAGATTGGGATTTGGTTTCATCGGAGCTCCGAGCCCGAACCGCTTGCCCGTTTACTTTCACTCCTCAGGTTTAACTTTATTTTTTAAATCCTTTATTGGATCAAATGATTATTATTTAATTTATTTTTTATTATTTATTAATCTTAAATAAAAATTTCAGTTAGCGGACTTATAAGGAAAATATCAATATAAACATTTTTAAAATAATAATAAGCTAAAAAGATACTATTTTAAAATAAAATAAAATAGTACATGGAATAAAATATTAATATAGGACTTACTTTTTATTAATAATTTATACATAAAATACATAATTTTTCTTTGAATCTAAAACGGAGAACGTGACAGTGCCATGAATTTGTTGGTCAAATAAAATGTTGTTGACTTTGTCATATCTTGTCCGTAAATCTGCATGACTTGTTGGCTTTCTTAGAAAACACCAATGGCGGATCACTATTAATGCTACCAACATTCTTTTTGATAGTTTAACTTCCACGTAAGACGCCGCTGGCCCACCCAGACGCCTGTCTCTTTATTTTATAATATTATATAATATACACGTATATATGTATGTATGCATTTACGTATATATAATAGATTTTGGGTAATCTGGTTTTAGCATCCATGGATCATAAGTAATGGACTCCTTCCGACCCTTTTGATATATATTATTTCATTCAATAATTCAAATTCACCGGCATGAAAAATCTATTCGAAGGACCTTTTATTATATTAAATATGAAGTAACTTGTAAGCAAGCAGTTCAGTTCATTTAGAATCTTATTACAGAGGGATGTTTTGTGTATTAAGTTATGGTGAATAATGAAGCAGTTTTTTCCCCCTTTTTTTTTTCCATTTTTTCAGGTATGTAAGGCCAAGTACGAGGACTTGCAACAGCGTTATCCTGGATGCACGTAAGCTGGCATTTTCTATGTCGAGCAGAAAATAGCATTGAATTCAAGTTCATTAATCATTTCATGCTTTAACTTCTCAGGACTTTGTTTGAAGAGCTACGAAAGCAGCGGATGGCGGAGTTAAAGCGAGCTTTAGAAATATCAGAAGGATCAATTGGGTCAGTCCTTGTACACTTTAATGAACTTATAATTCCATGTCCGGATCATACTATTCGGTATCTGTGAAGTTTGCACCTCTCGAACCCTTTTGCCAATCTACTCTTAAAATTGTAGGATCGAGGTCTCAACGGTTTTAACGGCCAAATGATACCTTAGCTGTCAATGACGTTGAACTCGCTAAGTTCATACTCGCCATAGTGATCACAAATCTTTGTGTGTGTGTATATATGTCAATTTTTGGCATTATTGTGTGAGTTTTGTCGTTTCCGTTAGAAACTGTTCTTACAGTTTACATATTAGCTCTATTTCAGGTCCCTGGAAATTAAGCTCGAAACTCTCAAAGCTGAGAGAAGAGATGATAACAATGCTGTTTCCGACTCTAGCCAGACTGAGTCGGTTAAACCGTTTCAGAAATCTGATGGAGTTGATTCCTCCTGTAAAGAGACATCAAAGGATGGACTTTCAGCTGGGAGTTTCACTCAGGAAACCAGGCCAAATTGGTCATCTAAATGTCAGGATCCAACTCTAGTGTCGATGGAAGATATCGAGACTAAGCCTGAAGTTTCAGGTTTTCCTAAACAGGAGAAAGTTTTAGGCATAGAGAATCTATTAGAAATCTTTTGTATAGGCCAGCGAGGGCCTATAAGGAAGAGGAGAGGGAAGAGAAAGCGAAAAGATTGTAGCAAGGATGTGAAAGAAGGCAGCGTTGGCGAGAGTGATTTTTGGGGATCCACCGATGTTTTATCAGCTACTCGTTGCAAGGATAATTCGACCAGCACTTCCGGTCAAACTAACAAATGTGTTGTTGTTGATGATAAAAGCAGAGGTTCGAGCAATTACGACCACACTGATCTTGTGTCAATCGTCGACTCTATTGCAGAGAATAAATGTGCCACTGTTTTTCGTCGAAGGCTTGATAGCCAGGTATAGACCCTGCTCTACTCTGTGAAGATGATGCATCATTTCTGCTACAGATAGGTTGTTTTCTTGTCTGGACTGCACTACCCTTAGGCTTAATTTTCGTCCGAGAATCCTGTGTAACCGATAGTAAACTTGAATTTGCATCGACATGCTGATTATTAGACCACTTTGCTCGAACTTATTCGATCAAATCAGAATATAACGGTTCACATTGTTGCAGGAATGAGCTAACTTTTGCTGTGTTCTGTTTTTTTTTGTAACAGAAGAGAGGAAGGTACAAGAAAATGGTTTTGCAGCATATGGATTTTGATACGTTGAGATCAAAAATTTCTAGTCAGTCTATCACGTCGCTTAAAGAAGTCTTCAGAGATCTCCTGCTACTTGCTAACAATGCGCTCATCTTTTATTCAAAGACGACGCGCGAATACAAGTCTGCCAGACTTCTCAGAGACTTGGTCACACAAAGTCTGCGGCAGCATTTGAAGGATTATATCAGTAAGACTACCATTCCTGGCATCTCCACCACGCCACAAATGTTCGATCGTCCAGCAAAACCTCGTAGTGCTCGTCCTGCTAATCACAAACTGTTAGAGAAGGCGTCGAAACCTGGGAAATCTGTTTCGACAACTTCAAGCACAGCTAAAAAACCGAGTAATGTTCGTTTTCCTGCTTCTGCAGAATCCTTAACTTTGACAAACAAAGGATCTAGCCGGTCAAGAAAAACAGGGCATGGAAGTGCCACCCAACTACCCAAAAACCCTCCAAAAGGAAGGAGGAGAAGTCGAGCTAGCTGACCATGTTGTCCATGGACATTGTTCGTGTTGATCCGTTAACAAACAGTTGTAGGTTAGGCTTTCATGTAACATATGTCAGATAAAACTAACTGTTGTAATACTATCATTACAATACTTGCAGCAAAAGGAATTTCAGTTCTCGATCTAAGGGATTGTTGGCAGCTTAACGTTTCCTTTCAACCAAGGTTCATAAAAAAGATGTTTCGGAGTGCACGTTTGCTCGATGTCCAAATATATGCGTATACATTCATGCATATATGCATTCATATCCAAAAAGATAAATTAAAAAAAAAAAAAAGGAATATTTGCAAATGATGGCTGTAGAGCATTAGAATTCCTGGAAGCATGATACTTACAGTTGATTGGCCAGCTGCCACGCCCAAAGCATCAACTTTAAAGTCATGTAGCCATGTTCATAGCTACACGTCTGAGTTTATATATTATTTTCCAACAATACCCTGTCATTGTATTTGCTAACATTATCAATAAAATTTAATTCAAGATTAAAATTTGATATAAGTATTTAAGCCATAAATTTTACATTTATCTAATTCATCAATTTTATACGAATATATATATATATATATATATATATATATATACACACACATGTAATTAGTTTTGAAACTGACTAGAAATATAACTAGGATGGCCCATTAAAGTATGTAGCAGACAATTAAATTGGATTTCCTGCAGGCCATTGTTTTTATTTGCTAGTTTTCCCTCTATAAGAGAGTCCCCACAAAGGATCAATAACGGCTATCTACATTCATTATACTAATTATAACCCTTTTAATCAATAAATAATTCGTGTTTATTAAATTAATTTTAAATACAAATGCATAGCTTATTTTTAATTTTTTTTTATAAAAATAATCACTAATTTTGTTTGATGAAACAACCTGCTCCACATCCCTAGTTGCCACCTAATCTATAAATTACATTTTTTTTTAATCACTAATGTTGCATGATGCCGCCTACAATATTAAATAATTAAATAATTAAAATAATTAAACAAGGTCTTAATCTTGGTGATTATTTTAATACAATTATTATTTTCTTGGAGTAAATGATAACGGTGGCTAGTAGTCAGTGTGCCACCTACTTCAACAGTATAGAGTGGTTAGTATTTGTCAAAACGACAATGGTTTCATCGCTGCCAAGTGTCGTTGATAACGTGATAGACGGTGAATGCATTTCTAACTCCCCTTCATTCCAAACATTATAAACCACAAAACAATTAATTTAAATATTATTATTTTTTAATTATATTACACACACACACACACACAGAGCATGATCGATTTCCATGGAACAATAGTTGCAGAGACAATTCTAATACTAACGTCAATTCCTATTTTTAATTTTTATAACAATTAATTAATTAATTTATGATATATATGTAAATTTAAATTAAATTCAAATTTTTGATTTATTTCCATGGATTATGATTTATTTTTAGAAACTAATTTATGGTAATTATCTGTATTTGGTATTCCTATTATATATTTTCTGAAATTTAACAATAATAACTTACGTTATCCAAAAAATAAATTAAATCTAATCAAAATTGTTAATATTATTTATTTATAAGTTAAGTTTCATCTAAACTTCGATTTTTAGTTGAATTATTTTATCTTAATAATTAATTAAGTAAGATTTATGTTTAATATTTAGTTATTGATATTTAAAAATAAAGAATTAGTTTATGATTTAACTAATTTACTAGAAAAACTAAAAGGAATTTAACAATATTCTAACATAAATAAAGAAATAGATAAAAGAATATACCGTATATCATTGTAATAAACGATTTATCAACGTAATTAAATTGATTAATATATTGATAAATAATAAAAAATATGGTCCTACATCGCCTTCAAGACGTGGCGCCTTCTAAGTTGGGTCTTTCATCTTCTTCTCTCACATTTTACATATATTCGTCTCTCCCTCCCTTTTCAATTACCTCTCTCTCCCTCTGTGCTTTTTTTTCTTTCTGGTTCTTCGAGCTCTCACTAATCACCTCCCTAATCTCGTTTTAGATTCTGTTGATCTCCTTCTAACCTCATAATCATTGATTCTTCCGTTTTCAGCTTCTCCTGTCATCTCCTCTGCTCTGCTTCAGAGGTTAATCCAATCTGTTAAAATTATCTTACGAGAAAATGAAACAGTTGCCTTTTCGTCTTCTTTTTTTTCTTTTTTATATTTGTTAATCGGTTTGTTTTGATTATCATCGTGATAAATTCACTCGCTGATTATTTTTTGAAGTTATTTTTCTAATGTGGTTTTCGGTTTCTAAATCTACAAGCAAAAGATTTTATTTGTTTTGTTTATGTTTAATCACTTACTAAGACCTGGAATATCTTAATCTAGTCTATTTTAGTTGATTATTTATTTTAAGTTTAATTCAGTGGATCATGCAACTTGGAGCTAAGATAACTTGCGAGTTCATATTAAGTTTCTTTTAGTGATTTTATCATAGTTCTAGCTTACAGCTACACTTTGCATTCAGAAGGTCAAAGTTCTCTGTGTGTTTTTTTTTTTTTTGCTTTTTTTCAAGTGGAAATTGGATAAGTTGACCATCAGCTTCTGCTTCAATTTTTATTTTCATCTATTATAGTAAATGTTATTCTTCATTACGATGGTGCAGTTTATGATGTTATGAAAGAATTATTATAACTACATCCTGGGTGTCTATGATGTCACTCAGATCTTCCATGAAAAAGCATGCCTTCTTTGACTCGGTACGCATGTTTGTATTTATGCATGTACTTTTCTTTGTTTCTATGATGTGTTTTTACTTCAATGATGATGATAATTGCATAACTCTGTGTTACCCTTGATTGACATAGATGAAATGCCGATTAAAGGTGAAGCGGCTGCCATTTATGGGAGTTTTGTGTATAGTAATGTTGTTTGTTATTTGTAGAACTACATTGTATCAGTATCAACATACACAGGTGTGAAAGTGCTCTTCGTATTACTACATCTTGTTGATTTAAAAAGGATGAGTTTGTGATGCACTTAGACAGCTTTCTGATTCTGTTTTGTCTTCCTGTTATTATCAGATGGAAGCGAAAATGCACCCCTTCGATACATTAAAGGTAATTGAGGATTACCATTGAAATTGTCAAATTGAAAACTTCCTATCCGCTTTCGCTATAAGCTGAAGTTGTTTTTATTGAAAAAATTGTAGATGGTTAATTTCAGAGGGCTGGATAAGTTATTTTTGTTATCATGTTAGGAATCAGCTTTGGCTTCTGGGTTTCTGGACGGATTGCCTATTGGTATAATACGATCTAGTTCAGATTTGGAGATGAAGCCTCTGTGGTCATCAAGCAGTTCAAGGTCAAAGGTTGGTTTTTGGAACCTCATTACGTTTTTACATGATTTCAGGTTATTTTTGGCAATATTAGATTTACTCAGAGTTTGATGCTTTGAATGACAATTGTTTTTATATTGGTGTTTGTTTTCAAGTGGATCCTTTACTTTAGTCTTATTGTGCTAATCCAGGTTAATAGTTCTAGCCACCATAACTTACTGGCCATTTCAGTTGGTATTAAGCAAAAGCCTAACGTTGATGCTATTGTGAGAAAGGTATTCTGTCTTGTCTTATGTAAGGATTCTTATCCTATGATAAGCAATTCTTTCCTAATTTCATTGGATTCAGTTTCTTCCAGAGAACTTTACGGTTATTCTATTCCATTATGATGGCCATCTCGACGGTTGGTGGGATCTTGAATGGAGCAATAAAGCGATACACATAGTTGCTCAGAACCAAACGAAGTGGTATGGTTGACCTTAACAATTTTGTGACCGAGTATTGCTTGTACTGTTCCGAAATGTGGTTCAACTCATTGATGCTATTTCTTTTAGTGTTCATTCATAGCATGTTATGCTTTGCAGAGAGAGGGGCAGGATTCAATGAGTTAATAAATGGTTTTGTCATGATTGATAAACTTATTCATCCTTCCACAGACTTTATTCTTTTCCCCCATGTTTCCTTTTTAGGTGGTTTGCAAAACGCTTTCTGCATCCAGCTGTAGTGTGTACCTATGATTACATATTTCTATGGGATGAAGATTTAGGGGTTGAACATTTTGATCCAGGAAGGTAAATTATGCATTCGCTGGAAAATCTTCTCTGCAGTGTATTCATGTTGATTGGCTTTCTTTATGAATTTTGCTAGATGAATCCTCCTAATGTTCCCGATATTGCACAATTAACAAAATGTCATTTTGCTGATCTCTTCTTTGTGCTGTACGATGTTCATTTTCTGCTTAAGTTAGCAATTTTTAATTGATGGTTTTGTTTAATTAGATACTTGCGCATTGTAAAATCAGAAGGATTGGAGATATCTCAACCTGCTTTAGACCGGAACTCAACCAACATACATCATAGAATTACCATACGGTCCAAAACAAAAAAGTTTCATAGGTAACTGGATGGGTTTTGGGAACTTTTTGTTGATTACAGCTTAAGGATTCTAGCGCTCATTTAAAATATAAATTTACAGAAGGATTTATGACAGTAGAGGCAAAACCAAATGTTCTGATCTCAGTGAGGGACCACCATGCACTGGGTAAGTTAATGTACTGTCATAATTTCGTTTTATTAATCTTTATCAATGATCTTCCACATTATGTTCTTTCACTTTACTGTGGTACCCTATATCATATTACCCTTTTATGGGTGCAAGAAACTTTAATATGTTTCTTAATGTTAATTCCGTAGATTTGTGGAAGGCATGGCTCCAGTATTTTCAAGAGCTGCTTGGTATTGTGCTTGGCATCTTTTACAGGTTCATTCTTCAACTGAAACCCACTCTTGATAGCTTTTCAGTGTTGATTTATACATTGCATTGTCTTGTAACTCATATCCAACCGTTTACCTTAATATTCTAAGATGGCATGTAATCTACCCTAGTTGTAGTTCTGACTACTGTGATAATCTAGATGAGCAGCCGATTGTCTGTTTATGATGATTTGCTCAATTATTACGCGTAAACTGTAAGGCACATATTCATCTGAGCAATCATAAAACAAATTGAAACGGTTGTAACATAACATCATGTCTAGTAGTGAAGTCTTTTTTTTTTTTCTCTTTCTCAGTTCTTGTTTTTAGATGTTTGAAGCTTATGCCTGATGACAACCCTCTTCTTTTCAGAATGATCTGGTCCACGGATGGGGAATGGATATGAAACTTGGATATTGTGCACAAGTAAGATGTGCTTGAACTTTTTTTGTTTGGTCTAATATAAAAAATGTTATATTTAATTGCAAAGATTGGTCCTGCTTTACCACATAGTTTTCTCCATTTCATGTGTCAAATTGCATCTGCATCTGTGATCAGTTTGAAACTATGAAAATTGATCAGATCCATCTTACAGTATCATGCTTGAAGACTTCCATTTTTGGTGTTTTTTTTAATCATCTTTTGCTTCATTTGTATACTTGCAGCATAGAAAGGTAAAACCTTATTTCATAATATTGGCAAATATGTCATTGAACAGGGTGATCGCACAAGGAAGGTTGGGGTAATTGATAGCGAGTACATTGTTCATGAGGGCATACAAACTCTGGGTGGTGGTGGACCGCCTGGGAGAAAGGTTGGTCACATCAGCTAGTTGTTGGTTAATATTGTCATGGATTCTTACCTTAATTACTGACTATATGTTTTCAAACTGTAGAAAGCAAACGGTGCAGAAATGACTAAGGTAGATTTAGCATTCATATTAGCTGCTTACTTTTTGTAGTACAAATTCAACAACCATAGTTTCTATAGGCAGATCATCATTTCCTTCCATACTAAACATTTCTCCTCATGTACAGAGAAATGGTGCTTCAACCAAGGATTCTCGAATAGAGGTAAGAACAATGATACAATCAGTTATCTTTTCCTTGTAATTTAATTAACAAAATCAGTCTAACACTTTGTTGGGATAAATTCTTTTGACAGTTTCATTTTATTGACAATTGGATTCTCGTGAATTATTTCTATGTAAAAATTTTAAAATTCATTTAAACCACACACTTTTGCTTGAGATTTATATATTGGTTCTGCAAAGATTATGTGATTCATTTGTACAAACACTACTTTTAAGTCTTTAAAAATGGATTGAGCAGATAAGAAGACGATCGAATTGGGAGCTTCGAAACTTCAAGGAGCGGTGGAATGAAGCTGTGAAGAATGACAAGGGCTGGGTTGATCGATTTAAAAGGAACGAAAGCAGGAAAAGAAGGGAACCTTCACCACAACTTCATTCTCGTAAATCTAACAAACATGCTTGAATATGTTAGTTGAAAACTTGTTTCGGTTAGTTCAATCAACTTGCTTGAATATATTGGTTTGGTTAGTCAGCTTCAAACACATATACACACAGACAAACGCAAACATGCAAACATACAGAATCATAACCGTACATGTAATGTAGTTCGTGTAGCATTCATTTTTTAGGTTCATGGTTATTATTTCATTATCTGTTGCAAAACAAGTTTTTGATAAAAGTTCATTCATTTGTAGCTAATTCATTTCCCTGTTCCTTGGACTTTCCAAGAAATATGCAGTGAAATTAAAAGTTTATCTTCTATTGTCATGTTCATTTTAGACGAGCAGCAGATCATTTTGAAGCAAATACATGATACTTCTGTCGTGTTATGCCAACTACTACTAATTCATAGACCATAATTTGATCAATTTGTATAACTTTTGCAAGTTTCTTTTGAATTAGACTGAATTATCCATGCGTTCGAAAATTAACATGTGGATTATATTATTGATGGTGAATTTAGTCAATGTTAGAATTACTCAACAAGACATTAACAGCATTCCCCTGCCCCTCTGTGTGTGGATAATAAGAGGATATTGCCTTAGATGAATGTGTTAGAAAGAACGTTCTAAACGTGCAACTCATAACAAGTCTTGATCTTTGTATTCTATAAGGTAAATGGAGGGGAAAATGCTAACCAATCATCAAGTGTTTGAAATTTGAAACATCTTTTCTTCTACTAACCAATCATCATTTCATGAGATGGTGGAGAAAGTAACTATTATTATTATTATTATTATTATAATGATGATGACCTTTGTTGCTGCTAACTGCTATTAATGGAGAAAATTTTCTTAATTAATAATGTTTAGTGGAACCCTTACCAGGATTAACACTTCTCATACATTCTATGCTTTAAGATTCAATCATATAATTATCATTTTCTTAAAAAATTAATCACATAATGATTTAATAACTTTAACATATAATTCTTATGTTACATTCGTAGCTAATAAATAATATATCACCCATTCTAAATCATTTTCGAAATTTTTAATCGATTGAAATAAAATAATCTGTACAAAAGTCTATCAAGTGTAGTGGAGTAGAAAACATCAGTCCAATATTTGAGCAATGGCTTTGGCAAGCAACCAGCTTCACTTTATTCTATTTCCTTTCATGCCACCTGCCCATATGATTCCAATGATTGACATTGCCAAGCTTCTGGCAAAGCTCCGTGTAGTTATTACCATCGTGAATGCAGCTCGATTCAAATCAAGTCTTGCTCGTTCAACAGAATCTGGCCTCCTGGTTCGAACATTTGAGCTTCAGTTTCCTTGTGAAGAATCAGGATTGCCAAATGGGTGCGAAAATGTGGATTTATTGCCTTCATCGATATCAATTTCTTCTCTGCAGCAAGTATGCTGCAAGATCAAGTAGAATCATTGTTCGACGATCTGATTCTGAGGCCGAGCTGCATAATTTCTGACATGTGTTTGCTTTACACTTCACATATTGCTTCAAACTTTGATATTCCAAGGATCAGCTTCCATGGAACAGGTGGTTTCTTTCTTCTCTGTCTTCACAGCATTAAGATAAATTACCAAGTTGTTGAAAGTATCACTTCTGACAGGGATTACTTTGTCTTGCCTGGATTGCCTGATAAAATAGAATTTACTAAAACCCAATTGGCTCTGATAAAGAATGAACGGTTCCAAGAATTTCTTGATCGGGTAAGCCAGGCTGAATTAGCCTCGTATGCTGTGATTGTCAATAGTTTTGAAGAGCTAGAAGCAGAATATATTGGAGAATATAAGAAGGTTAGGCAAGGCAGAGTCTGGTGTATTGGTCCAGTTTCAGATTGGAATAAAGCCATGTTGGAGAAATCACAGAGAGTTAAAGATGCTTCCATTGCTGATCAAGAAATTGTCAACTGGCTCGACTTGCACGAACCTGGATCTGTCATTTATGTATGTCTAGGATCGCTCTGTAATCTTCCACTTTCACAATTGATAGAGCTTGGGTTGGTATTGGAATAATCGAAGAAACCATTCCTTTGGGTTATAAGAGGAAATGGAGAGTCGGAAGAATTTGAGAAGTGGGTTTCAGAGATTGAATTTGAGGAAAGAATGAAGGAGAAAGGAGTAGGATTGTTGATTCATGGTTTTGCTCGACAACTACTTGTTTTATCACGTCAAGCGATTGGTGGGTTTATAACACATTGCGGTTGGAATTCAACTCTAGAAGGTTTGGCGCCTGGGATACCATTTATCACCTGGCCGTTATTCGCAGATCAATCTGCAATGAAAAGCTGGTGGTACAAGTACTAAAAACAGGTGTCAGAATTGTGTGCAAACACATTTTCCACACAAGGAACCTGCAACCATTCATCAATACCAATCCTGTATTACTGGACGAGATTAATCAACAAGATCTGCATAACATGCAGGAAAAATCGATGGAACATGGCAGGGTAGCAAAATGATTTCTGTTTGTAAAAGACTTCGATCAGGGGACCTGGGAGATGCAGTGATTTCACAAACTACCAAGGACCAACACCAACAGGCCGTATGGAACTTCAGTTCCGCCACTAAGAACTAAATGTTTTGACTGCACCTGTTTCACTACACTATACTGATATACAACTCCACGTGTCAAGTACAGTAATGAAGTAAAGAAAAACATTCCAGGAAGTACGCCAGTGATGTGATTCTTTTGCTGTTTCCGACATCAAAGGATGACAGAATCTCATTGGCCTGTTTAAAAGAAGAAAACCAGGCATTAGCAAGTTGCATGGAGTCGTCAACAAAAACCTTACATTGATTTTTAAGTTTCATAATAATATAATTACAAATATATAATAAAATAATATGTTACCAATAATAAGTGATTAATTTATAAACGACGACTTAACTATGGCCTTGAAGGATAGAATAACGCATGCTCCTACGTATCAGGAAGGATAGAAGTAAGCCAGCCCGACAGCTTCGCCTTGTTCCCTAAGCAAAGGATTTACATGGTATTTTTCCCATTGAGTGGATCATTTGGTTCCTGGTATATCATTAATGAGTCCATTATTTTTCAACTGTTAATGATTTGATTTGATGAAAATTCATTTAATAAATAAATTGAATTCAAATCAAATAATACTTGATTTATTTCATCAATATATTTCAAACTTAATTTGATAATATACGAGTGAAGTTCAAACTACTAAAAGTTAGAACTGCTCAGGAGAAGATTCTCCTTATGCTTCTGGTAGTTACGCTTGCTGAACAGGTTCTTTGTACTCTTACCAGCTTGTCAAACTAGGATTGGATGCTGGAATCAGCCAAGTTGGTATCTTTCCTAAAGCTTGTACTTTTATTGCTTGCTTTTACTGACAAGTATTTGATGTACAAACAATGTACCAATACAACAAGATCAGATGTAAACATTGCTAATGAATCAGAATCTGCTCACGTTTGAACATGCAACATGTAACTAAAATAGTGATTGTTGAACATAAAAGAAGCGAACTTTTCAGGATGATCATCAGGGTCAGTGGAAAGGGTTGGTTAAATTTTCTTGATATTGTTTGCTCAGGTTGGTGATGCAATCCCTTCTTCAGAATTACCAAATATCTGATTCAAGTACATGGCTAGACGGATTCCGCCTTGAGCAATGCGTTTCATGACAATCGGCATCCTTGAATCGAAATAATCATCTATGAATCACACAACACAAGAACAACAGTTTCTAAGAAAATCCTGAAGCTCGTCAAAATGCAGAAGTCTTAGAGAGCGGATTAAAGATCGCGTTAAATTAGAGAGCGAATAGTGTTATATTTCTGTTGTTCGTGTATGTCTCCATACTCCATAATGTTTTTCTTAACGAAGAGTGGGTTTGAAGTTTCAATTGATGGCCTGAACAACAAATACCTGACAGGGTAACACCTTCCTTGACTCCTTTGTAACCCCATTTGCAAGCTATGCCAATGCTCTCTGCAGCGTACCTATCAGAAAGAGAGAAATCTTTATACCATAAGAGCGATGAAGATGTGGGTTGAATGACAGAATTTGATACCTTATTACAATGAAATAACTTACTTATTCGGACATGATAAGAGATCGTCACAATCTTTCCATGATGATACATCATCGTACCAAATCCCCTGTTTCGTTATCGTTAATGGCAGAATTGATAAAAACATTAATCCCCACTTGTTTAGCAATCAAAAAGCATCTTCTATATACTTACATCTGTGAAGTTCCCTTCTATGGTTTGTTGAAGGAGGTCCAAATCGTTGTCGTAGTAATCTTTAAGAGCTGTAAGAATGATCTCTCTATCCCAAACCTATAAATGGAAACGAATTTAGTACCTGAAGCCAGGGGAATTTTATTCTGATAGACCACTTCTTGCCTTGAAAGGAAAAGAAATTATAAACATTGAGCCAAAGTTATTGGTTATGATATCTTGAATATGCACTCACGTGATGTAGATTAGATTTGTGCCTGAACCAGCGGAGGTCTATGGTGTTTCCTCCCTCATCGCTTGTGAATCCAACATGCATTGGCTGAAAAAGTAACAAGAATCAACCTTTGAATGCTATGCATTGAAAAAGGAAAGAATCTCAAAGGCTGGCAATTTGGGTTCAATCCATGGAGATAAAGGGTTATGGGATCATCAAAACTGTTACAAGCAGGTTAATCTCGATTACAGGCTGTGTAGAAAATTGCTACCCCTACTAGAAACTGGCCACGTATTTATACCTGATGAATATCTCCCATGAAGTGAGATAAGAACAGCAATGCTTCTGTCAAATTATCTGCAATCTAGAGAATCTCAGGATATATTGCAAGTTAGAAGTTGGCAAGGTGTAAATCAGGAAATTCCTTACATCTGCGATCAGTGGATCCTTCCTTGTAATGCAAAAGCTGAGATGTAAAATTCTGAATGGCACCAGAAACACACCTGTCATTCTCACAGTCCCCTGATATACGATTTATTACAAAATCTTGAAGTGTTTACCGATATCAGAAATTAATAGTGCCAACATTTAAAATATTACTTGAGTAATCGAAAGTGCAGGCCTTGTCCGGGGTATCGATGAAGTGCAGAGGGCTTGTCCACCTGTATGTATACCAGTGGCGGATCTGGTCCGGCCATACGCACAGTGCTGATAAATCCCCATTGATATCGTGAGGTAACAGATGTTCTACAGCATGTGCTGCTTCGTCTCCTAATAAGTTCTGTTCATCAGAATTTAGAGATCAAGCATTAGCTATTTGGCAAGTTGGTTGCTTGCGAAGCATCAACAGGGGTTTCTTCTAGCCCTTGAACGCAGAGCAAATAGGATTCATTCCTAAAATTTGATTCGGGTTAAGACATGGGATGAGCACAGACAATTTTCTTTGGTTGACTTTTACGATGTATTTGATATTGTTATTTGAGGCCTCTAAATGAATTCTTTTTGGATATCAATTTACCTGTTTTTTCGAACAGTACTTTTAAACAGAAATTTCGAAAATAGAATTCAAAACTGCAGTTTGGCAACCACAACACCAAACAACACCCAAGTCGATGGCAGCGACAGAGACTGCAGCTGACGGCCTCCTCGCAGCTTGCCAAAAGTTATATTTTTCATTGTAAATTTCACATGGTTAATCTTTTGGACCCTATTAAAATTCTACTTTCTGACCCTGGAATTGATTGATAGAAAGATTCAGGCCTGCCTCACACATCCACCTAGGACATCGAGACCTGCTACGAACAAATACGGAAGATCATGAACCTCACCTGCGCAATACGGCATGTCAGTATATGACCTTCCTTGCTCCACCCTGAAGCTCCAGGCATTAACATGGTGACGAAAACGACAAACATAAACATTGCAGATAAACATCTACAAAGATGTTTAGGTTTATCCATCCTCAATTCTTTCCCGGTCAGCTTGATTTCTCTTTCTCAAAATATCAGAAACAGAAAAAATGACAGATGAAAAATGATCCCACAAAGATTGTTGGAAACATTCAACTACCACGAGGCTTCTTTCAAAACATGTATAAATAAAAATATGCAGCAAGCAACAGGTTCTCCTTGAGTACAAGTATTAAATTCCAATTGAGTGCCCCTGAAGGTTGTTAACTAATAAAGTATACTTTTTACGGTGCATGTGGGCCTTGGCAATGATATTTAAATGGTTAGGCACATAAATTGTTCTGAATGGGAAAGTCGTGCCCTCCGAGTTAGTTATAGAAAATGTTTTCTTGAGCACGTCGACTAGAATTACAGATCAACCAATCATGTTGCGACTCGTGGTGATCCCGTCTTTGGGAAGACCCTTTCTTATGCTTGAGCAATTCTACTTGGAGAAGCAAATATGCGATTGAGAGTAGCAGCTAAGCGAATGCCACCTTGGGCTAGCCTTTTTTCCACGATAGGCAACCGAGAAAGAAAGTAATCATCTGCATCAGCATCATGAAACACCCGAAGTTAAGAGAATCATAAGGCACAGAATTAGCCTCCCTTTTTAGCAACGAAATTCAGGTATAGGATATCCCTTGGAACAAGCACTCTGATGCCTACGTGATTTTTGGAAGACATGCGTTTTGTCACAGATATGGTGGCGCATGCATGGTGATTGTGTATTGTAAATCCAGTTGGCCCTGTGCAAGGCTGATGATGCTTAACAAAGATGGATTGTTCAAGGAGATATGATGTTAACTACAAGGGGCAATGATATTGGCCTATCAATTGGACTATCAAATGATTACTGGATTCAAGGCTGAGAATAACTTGGTTCAAACTAAACAACCAAACAGTTTTGAAATTTTTAACCTGGAAAATATTTGATTTGGTTTAAGAAAATTTGAATTTTCAGTTCCAGAATAACCCAAAAAAAAGGCCAAAAAGGGAGCCGAGCCGACCTATGCTCTCCCTTGTTGAATTAGTACAGCGATCAGAACATGCTGCAAGTATGTGTTTCAGTTGGAAGATGATCCGATAGATCAACTTTTGCAAAAATGAGAAATAAAGGGCAAATACAAAACAAAGAAAAAGAGAAAAACCTTGCAGGGTGCTTCCAGGAGTTGCATTCTTGTAGGCAAACTTGCAAGCCAAACTAATGCTTTCAGAAGCATATCTGCATGATATAAAGGAGGGAAAAAACATCATTTCTGTTAATCTCTTATCATTCCATATTTTATACTTTGAAAATAAATTGCCATCTATAAGAAAACAAGGGATTCGCAGCAATAAACGATGACGCCAAGGCTCCAACTTCTTTCTATGGCAGATGATTTGATGATTTGACAGGAGGGGAAAATAATAATTAAAAAATAAATAAAAATGAAGTAGATGAGCTTAGATTCCAGATACAAATTCAAACTTGAAAACAATCGTTTCTGGGCAAGGATATCATGAATTCAGCAGTGCAAAGCAAGTCAACACCAACGAAGGGCATGAACTTACTTGTTCGGACAAACTGTGTAGTTATTTTGACAATTTCCCCATTTCGATAGCTGATCGAACCAACCTTCCTGACAACAGTAAGATAATAAAACTGAAAAGCAAGAACAGAGATAGCTGCCAACTCTTTCTAACACATGTGTCCTCATGGACCATTGCGCTGTAGATCCGGAAAAAAGCATACCGTCATGTTATCCTGAATGGCTTGTATCATGATTCCAAGATCTGAATCATAGAATGTTTTCAGGGCTGACTCAATAATCAGGTCATCCCATACCTGGAAGACCACAATAGTGTTAAAGCTGATGCAATATAGATTAGAAAATATGGATATGATAATGCAAGAAAATTCCAGGATGACATTTATTCCATTTTTCAGTCGTGCATGCATTAATTACTGGAAAAGGTTAAATGGGGCCAGTCATAATTGAATCGTGGGCACTTGTACTTGTCAGCTGTAGTATAACGTTAAAGCATGCAGCTTCTTTAACATCAATTGGCTTCAAGAGAGTTGGTTACACATAAAATCCTACAAAATTGTTCCAGAGGCATATAAAATCTGATCAAGATTTGAAAAGCCATTCTAGTCGTCACTACTTAAACTTTGATTCAAAGTCTTACATAGCTGCAAATAAGTTTAATCAACTGATGATATAATGATATGTAAGTTGCCGTAATTAACCATGTTTTGTTAGATCAAAAGCTTACATGGTGAAGATTTGTCTTTCTACGGAACCATCGGACAATTATCCTATTCCCACCCAAATCTCCAGTGAAACCAACATGAAGGGGCTGTCAGTAAGCATAGAAGAAGTAAAGTTGCTAGTTCAGAAGTGAGAGCATAAATTACTTCATTTTAAAAAACCTGGTATCTCTTTCAAAGTTGAGAGGTTTCAGATTATTAAACAGACCTGATGAACATCCCCAACAAAATGAGCCAAGAACATAAGTGCCTCCGTTAGATTGTCTGCAATTAACATTGAAAATCTATCATATCACACATAGCTCCTTGCCGCATGCAGACTTCAATAATATAGGCGGTGCTTACAATCAGACTCTAAATTGGAATTCTGATAAGCCGATATTAGTTGGTTTGTATAGTTGAAAATTGCTCCAGTCACGCATCTGTCTTTTCTTCCAGCAGAGTCATGACAATCCCCTGTACGAAAACCAAAAACTACAGTCAAACAAAGAAAGAAACCTCGTAAAATGATATAACTACAACAACATGTGACGATTCGGGTTGGCAAGTTATTTCATATCATGTAAGTATAACAAGTTTAGGATATAGATGAATATTAATCATGACGAAAATTTAAACTCCAGAAAGATAATGATTATGACATGTATAATAAGACATAACAAGTTTAATACAATTAATAACATGCTCGACCTAAATATAAATAGGTTAGCATGACATAGATAATGCATAAACAAGGTAATGAATCACAAGTCAACTGGAACAAATAGTGTTGCAAACATACAAGTGGTCACAATCAATGCAACAAGAACAAATAATGGTATCATAAACAGATCATGTGAACATCACATGATTTTTTCGGGTCATAAACAGGTTGATACAATTTTCACTCGAACTCAATCATATCAAATACAAACCCTCTAATTTCATATCTTCTTCATCGATTATGTCTACTAGTGAAATACCAGAAGGAAAATGAGTTGCAAAGAAACTTACTACAGTAGTCATAGTTACACTTGAAATCTGGCGTGTCAACGAAGTGTAAAGCACTACTCCAACGATAGTGGAAACGAACCTGATCCGCCCAAGGGCAGACAGCTGCAAAGTCACCTTCTGCAGAATCAGGAAGCAATTCCTTGACTGCGGCCCTTGCATCTTCAGTTAAATACCCCTGATGAAGGCTCAAACTTTAACTCCTCAATCAGAATCCTAAAACTAACTTAACGTCACTGACCAGTAACTCTACCAGTTGACCACCACTTCTTAATCAAAACCCATAAAGATAGTAAACTACTTGAGTGGATTTTCATGAAAAGGGACAAATATGGTGAACCCGAATAAGAAAGCAATCACGTTATGTGCTTATCATGAATATTGGATCCTTACCATTATAAACTGGGTAGAACTAGAAAAAAAAACAGAAATGAATACCTCCGCTATTTTGCAGGTAGCATAGTGGCCTTCCTTTCCCCAACCATGAATTCCAGAAACCAATTGGAGAAGTATAATGACTCTCCCCACCAACAACATCATAGACCCATTACCCATTTCAGTAAAAACAATAAACGAATGTCAATTTTCTAAAGTTCAGAGAAAACGATAAACGATAAGATCAGCAAAGCGCAAAAGCTGCAAATTTCAATGCTACGAAGCAGCTTGAGTGAATCATTAGCTCCTTCTCATGACCCATTACTTGTTTACACTAAATTTGAACCAACTTACCTACCCAAAGCGAGATATTTTTAATTGCAGAAATAAAAGGTTGGTTGATTGATATTCCTTGTACTTCTAAATTTCAGCCAACTAACCAATAGGATAATGCCACCTAACCAATCCTCATGAACTGATTGCAATTATTGATTTGATTTTGTCTTTGAATGCCTTCTTTGTGAAAGACAGGTAATTTCCCTCACACTTGCTGTTAACAACCACAATGCAAAATGTCTTTGCCTCTGTTCCAATCCATTGTTGAAAGTATGAAAAAGAAAATGAAAAGGCAATAGTGATAACTGAAGGAGGTGGACCGGAGATTCTACAGTTGAAAGATGTACAATTCGAAGACTATCAAGAAAGCGGCTCCTATGCTGTCATCAGCGGTTGTGACATCCTCTAAAGAATGGGCATGTTTCTTGAATTTTCCGGCAGCATTTCTTCTGGAAATTGGGCGATCAGGTTCCTGATTTTCCCAAGTTTACTTCCAAGAAAAATGCAATTGATGGCTGCTGTTTAATTTGCGTACAGGATGAAGAAAAAGATGGTATATTTTTTTTACCAGCTAGAAAGATAGCAGATTTGCCTATCTTGGGAAAAAGATAACACTTTTGACATGAAAGAGACTTGGGATAAATATAACAAAAAGACAGCCTTTTCTCCACCATTTTTACCCCAGGAAAATAACAGAAATATGCTACTGAATACCAAATTCCTTTATTCATTCCGAGTTCAATAGACATGCAAATAAGGAAATTTTCTTAAGAATGCACTTGGATAGCAAGTTAGTTTTCTGAAATTGAAATGTAACGAGGAAAATGGAGATGCTTGCGAGTAGAAATGGACAATGAGGGTGAAGAAGGACGTTCAGCCTGCAACTCATGGAGTCTGTGGTGTTGTTTTCGCTTTTCATCATGCAAGCAGCATGCAGCTGTTGAATGCAAATCTCTCAACCTATCTTATTCTAAATCAAACTGAATGCTTTGAAGCAATAGTTCCATACATGAGACATTTTACACAAGATTTCAAGAGAGGTTCCGCAAAAAACGACAACTCCATTCTATCCCCGGGTCATCAAACGACAAGTCGCTGTGGAGCAAATGGAAAGAGCTTTGCGCTTGAGTTAAAACTGAGAACAGTGAAGAGGAAAACATAAACACGTGTCTACCCCACTCTATTCCACAAATAGAGGAGAGGAAAATCAGTCCACACAAACCAGAAGGGGAAAAATATGAAGGCCATTGTGATAAGTAGACTAGGCGGACCAGAGGTTTTGCAATTGCAAGACGTCCAAGACCCACAAATCAAAGATGATGAGGTGTTGATCAAGGTACACGCTACCGCCGTCAACCGCGCTGATACCTTTCAAAGGATCGGCAAGCATCCGCCTCCTAAGGGAGCTAGCCCCTTTCCTGGTCTTGAATGTTCCGGTACCGTTGAAGCTGTTGGGAAACTCGTTTCTCGCTGGAAAGTAGGCGATCAGGTACTCATCCTTAGCTGTGCCAATTCATTAATTAATCGTTAGTTGTTGTCTGGTTTGTTTACGCAAATATCACTCGAAGTGTTTTGTTGTGGAGATATTAATGATAAAAATCGTATTTTTATGCTGATACCATGAAAGGATTGTACTTCTTAACAAAGATCATATTTTTTATGGTAGGAATTTAAAGTACTGGGTATTCTTGTTACTTGATTAATCAAGTATTATCTGATTGCTTATGCAGGTCTGTGCTCTTCTCAGTGGAGGAGGATATGCACAGAAAGTGGCAGTTCCTGCAGGACAACTTCTTCCTGTCCCATCTGGTATATCCCTAAAGGATGCTACCGCTTTCCCTGAAGTTGCCTGTACTGTTTGGTCCACTGTTTTCATGATGAGTAGGCTGTCTACTGGAGAAACCTTTCTGGTATTGTTTATTCATTTCTTTATTTTGATGCGTGCTGAGTAATTGTCTAGTGATTAGATTATATCGATCTATAGTTTGGCTCTCTTATATGTTTGTATGATGCTTATTTGTGTTGCAGATTCATGGCGGTTCAAGTGGGATTGGTACTTTTGCGATTCAGATTGCAAAATATCATGGTGTTAAAGTGTTTGTAACGGCAGGTCTAATTTCACTCAAATTTGCTTGATTTGCCATTGCAACCTGCCAGGCTAGTGTTCATAAGTTTTACTTCTTGACCATCAGGAAATGACGAAAAACTAGCTGTTTGTAAGGAACTTGGTGCTGATGTCTGCATCAACTACAAAACAGAGGATTTTGTTGCACGGGTGAAGGATGAAACTGGTGGGAAAGGTATGCTGTTTTTTCCAGATATTATTAATGTAGTGGTTTGTATACGAAAACTAGCTATAGCGTTGATGAATAAAAGGCTTAAGACTTCTCTTTTACTTCTTGTAACCACAAAAATGTGTCTCGGTTGACAGGAGTTGATGTTATTTTGGATTGTATGGGTGCATCTTACCTTCAGAAGAACCTGGACAGCTTAAATGTTGGTGGGAGGTTATTTTTCATTGGCTTCATGGGCGGATCTGTGACTGAAATAAATCTTGCCTCGTTGTTGGCTAAACGCCTTACATTGCAAGGTATTACCATTTACCAACCGAACTCCTTTATTTGTGCCAGGTTTACCCTTTGTCAGTTGTTTTCACATTTCACCTTCTACTAGGTATCTTGCCTAAATTTTTCATTTAGGATCATATAGTTGATATAGTTGAATGCAATGAGATATTTATTGATCAAGTTCGAGCTTCATTATGATGCGTTGAATAGGCCTGGTAGCCAAAGTTTTAGTGTGGAAATGTTAGTATTGCTCACATAAAGCTAATATCCTTGAAAACTTGCCTAAAAAATATAAGCTTTGCTTTTTCAGCATTCTGTTTCTAAATTTGATGAAGGAGCTGAAATATGTACACAAGTGTATTCCGTGCATCCATCCTATTAATCATGCTTCGATCTTTAAATGATGCATCTTGCTTATGCCATTCCTGTCGTGAATGAAGAGTGTTGAAAAGAACATATTTTTAAAAGAAAAATGTAAAATTCATTACTTTTCAACTTTGATCTAGTTGATCAATATGCAGCGGACTCTACTTTTCCATGATAATTACAGCTCTTGGTAATGGCAATCTTTTAGATATGTGCATTGTTTTTGGGTTGATTAAAGAGTTATTGTGTTCTGTGCTTTAAAATGCAATCATTACATGTTTGTCTGACGAATGATTGTACTTTCAGCTGCTGGCTTGAGAGGTAGAAGTTCTGAAAACAAGGCAGAAATCGTGAACGAGGTGGAGAAGAATGTTTGGCCTGCAATAGTTGAAGGCAAGGTGAAGCCTGTTGTTTACAAATCTTTTCCGTTGTCTGAAGCTGCAGAGGCTCATCGGCTTCTGGAAAGTAGCCAGCACATCGGCAAGATCCTGCTTCTTCCATAATCATGCTATGATTGATCAAGCAGCTTAAGGGAACATGACACTGATTAAGATGTTTCTCTTTCCCACATTTATGGTGTGTGTATCCCCAAAATCTTCACAGTTTCTTATAATTCAGGAATAAAAAATGTTGCTGTGTAGTGATTACTTGTGAACAAACTTGTACGGAAATTATACAAACAGAGACATGTTCAACAAGCTTTAGAAGATATGGTTTGAAATCAATGCAACAGGGCGGAAACGTTATTTCTAAGGTAACAAAGCTTAATCTGCAATGAAGTTTAGTGGTAGATTCCGAGCGTTTCTGCCAAATATATGAAATATCAATCCGGATAACAGTTATACCTCCTGTCAGAATTCCGGAAGCACTGGTCATCAATTTCCGGGAATATAACGATGCCAACCACTGATCTATAAAAGCATATCTAGGCCGACCTGTGGTGGGCAATCTACCTGAACCCCAATTTATACATTTTTAGAATACACTAGAGTCAATTGAAATTCAGTCCATGAATCTGGCTTCTTGGATGTTCTATCTACTCGAGTTCGACTTGGTCAAAGATGAATTTGATCTTGTGGGTTGTTATTGCTTCTGTTGGTCTCGATCCGTATGGATGCCATTCACATGAGAAAGCTTATAAAACTCTCTACAGGGAACAAAGATAACGTTGTACATGTTTAGTCAACATATGGCAGAAGGTTAAGAAATGGGCGGTGATTAATAACGGATTTGGTTCGTGGTTATCTTGAAACTGCAAATCGTGTTGATGGTGGTGTTTCCTTGTCTTAGACGTCACCGTTTCAACTCGTTTTCGACTCCTATTTAATCTCAGCCTCGTACCAACCTTCGACATTTGTGGATTTCACGCCGACCACCGCCAACATGCATGCAAGAGAAAGGTTGAATTAATTGTATTGACGTTTCCGGTTGGTTGATGGATTAAGCAGATAATTGTAATCTATTATCTTCCTTAATCCAAGACAAAAAGATAAACGTTGAAATTAAGATGAAAGTGAAAAAAAAGTATTTTGAAAAAATAAATTAATGGTTTTAGAATATCATATGATTGCCAATTTACCATAAACTCTGGACGTCTTTGCCGTTATTGTTATGAAAAAGCTAGTCAACTTTATCCGATTGACGAAATTAATTAATGGACCGACAGACAATGTGTCCCCAAGACTTCCTCCACGCCGTCATGAAATACTTTATAAGTCGGTAATCTTGCTCAAGTGGGATCATTCTTCATTCCAGCCATAATTACATTGGCAACTCTTCTGTAGCTCTGTGCTAATGCCACGTGCTCTAATCGATCCTTAAATTAGTGTTATTAAACTAACTAATTATTTAAGAAAAATATAAAAAATATACAAGGCAGAAGGGATATCCTCTCTTTCGTCTTATTTTCCATTACTAACTTGATCATTAAAATTACATCCAAGATAACAACAAATATATAATTACGTGTTATTATATATGTTTTAAGTTGGTCAAATTATTCCATAGCAAGACATAAGTGGAATTTGGTCCACTAAAAATCGGCAGTTAAACTGAACAAACCGAACCCAGACCGCGACTCTTTTTTTCATTTTTGTCGCAATCAATCCTGCCATGCAGGCGATTGTAGAGAAGATAAGCTTGTTAGACATGGATGCATGTTCTAACACTTTCGGGTGGTTTCAAACCACGTTATCCAGCATCTGGACGGTGGTCTCGGAGACTAAAGTCAACAGATTTGAAGGTCCTGATTGGCCGCCTCCCAGGGATAGAAAATCTTTTCACGGAGCAAAATAAAATCTATAAATAATGATATACTCTTAATTCTCATATAAACATTATTTACAAATTTGTTATATGTACTTCACAAAGTACTATTGCGAGTGCATAAAACTAGTATAAGAAAAGATGGTCGGTTAGGGCTGCACCCACCATGACAAGTTGTTGGGCACGTGCAGATGGCGATTCGAGCCTGCCGCACCCACTGGACCTTTTGGTACCAAGCTTGCTTGAGTAACGGTCAATTATATGACCGTTGGGAGATGAGACATTTAAATATTGTTAGCTTCCTGACACCAAAAAGGGCCATTACTGATATACTCCGCAGGTCCCTGAATTGAATTAATTTTAATTTTAATTGCGCTTTCGAGAAAAAAATCAAAACCCCCTGTGACCACTACCCCATGGAAGTATTATGGTGCACATTATTATTTTTGAAAAAATATATATTTAGTTATGAAAATAATTATATTAAAAAAATAAAATAGAAGGAAAAAGGAGGCTCCACACTAATCTCTTTATCAACTACTTTGATCCTTACTAATAAAATTAATATTTCTTTTTAATCACCCGGATATTCTTTACTCGCCTGTCACTTCTATTCTTAACAAGAAGGAAGACATCTACGCATCAATCCCCACATCCCCACCATCAAAATTCAATCCAACGGTCAACATTTCTCCACTGACCTCCTGCCCCCTTTCTTCCCCTATATATTAGCACCACCACTCCCATAACCAAGAGGGGAAAGAAAAGGAAAGCGGACAAATTGTAAAAGAAAGAAAATGAGTTCGTTTCAGATGGTGGTGATATCCACTGGTATTTTATCAGTAGCTTTGCTTTTCAAAATCTCTGTTCCATTGGTTATTGATTTCTCTGTTAATCAAGCTCCTGGTTTATGGATTTCTTTCTCTTCTTGGCTAAAACCTCCTTATCTCTACCTTATTCTTAACTGTATCATTATTACAATTGCTGCATCTGCTAGGTTCCACTATAGTGCCGATAGTAATTGTAATCATGATGATAAACATCAGCATGAAATACCTGCTGCTACGAAACCGTCCGACCATTATCAGTTTCATTCCGAGATGAATATTTCCACTGCTCCGGTGGTCGAGGCAGAGTTTCAGCCTGGTTACGAAGATCGAACGTTGGAGGAGCCGATTGTGGCCGAGGTTGAAAAAGTTAGTGCAGATGCGTTTGAGGATAAGAGTACATCGGAGGTCGAGGATGACTTTGTACTATCCAGGTCTACGTGGATTCCTTCCAAGAGAGTGAATGATTTGCGGGAACTTCTTGTTCTTCCCGATGAGAAACCTCTGGTTTCTGCTCGTTTTGGCCACCGGAAACCGGTCAAAGCCAGTCCTGAAGGTATTTATGATTTAACGTTAACTGTATTTTTAGTGGCTATAAGCCATTGAGAACTTGGCTTTGGTTTCATGGTTTCAGACCTGAAACGTTGTCGTTTAGCCATCCCTGCACTTGATTTGAATTTTTTTGCTAGCATAGAATTCAAACGGGCGTCTGGATGACGTTTTATGGAAAGAAATCCCAAAAAGCCCCTCTACGTAGATGCACATAACATTTAACTACAAAGATAAATTGGTAATTTAAAAGATTATTTTTGTTTTTCTTTTGAAAAATTGTAGGAGGAAGAGCGTTGAGAGTGGCGAAGCCGAAACGGCAGGAAACGTTAGAAAACACGTGGAAAATGATAACGGAGGGAAGACCGATGCCGTTAACGAGACACTTGAAAAAATCAGACACGTTTGACTGCCGTGGCCGTGCAGTAACAAACGTTGGTGAAACAGAGTCACGTCTACCAAAGAAATCAGAGACGTTGAAGGACCGGACCAATTACCAGCTGTCATCAGTGAGCAGTGGGAACTCGCCGGCGTCGAAATTGAGAAAGGAGCCGTCACTAAGTCAGGACGAGTTGAATAAACGAGTTGAAGCGTTCATTAAGAAGTTCAATGATGAGATGAGGTTGCAGAGGCAACAGTCGTTGAATCAGTACAAGGAAATGATTAGCCGTTAATTTGAATAATTTTAAATTTGATTTATTCTTTAAACAGAGAAAGGAGGAGGGGAAGTTTGTTTTGAATGAGGGGGGTGGGGGGTTTATTGAAAAATCGAATCTGTAAAGGAAGAAAGAACAATGAAGTGTTGTTATTTTTACAAAATGATGTATAATTAATTAATGATAAAATGGGCTTGTCGAATGGTGAAACTACATCGTATTGTGGTATTTTCAAAGGGAAAAGGAGCAGCAAAATGGTATTAAAAGGGAAGAATAGGGATACAAATATACAAGAAGTCTACTACCAACACAAAGTACAAACGATAACTTCAACTGTGGCGGTTAGTTAACATTATTATTATACAATCTGTCAAAAATTTCAATCACAAATCTTCCCAAAGGTTTTCTTCCCCCCCTACTACTCCCTCACGCCCGTTTTAGCCTTTTCATTCTTGCAAGTGCGCCAAGAGGTTCTTCTTCACCATCCTTCTCCATTTCTTCCCTCTTCCTCGCCAATCCTCCAAACACTGCCGACGGTACATCTTTTTGTGTGATTTCCACTTTTTCCTCATCTTCAGAATCGCTTTCTTCTGGCAGTTCGATGTCTTCTTGGTTCGCATTAACACCTCCATCGGTTTGTGACTCTGATTGTGATTCCACCCCTGCGCTCACAAACCCCACCCTCCTGCTGCCATCTTTTGCTGTATTATTCTCGGCCACAGGGGCTAACTGCCTCTCCAGAGCAGCCATTTCGTCTTCAGGCAGTCCAGCTTGTTTCAATTTGTCTTTTGCCTCATCAATATTCAGCCTTTGATCTTTCTGCATCATATACTCTGGCAGAATAAAGTGCGTCTGCAATAGCAAAGATGCAAAAGCAAAGATGAGATCTGATCTTCTTTAGTTCATCAAAGTTTCAGGTACCATCACACAAAGACATCGCAACAATCAAAGTCGCCAGCTAGTCAAAGCAAAGAACGAAGACAAATGATTTCATGTGTTGTGTATAAGATAGATCAAAGTTTTATCTTTCAGATGATGTCATGTGACAACAAAGTAATATTTCCAACTTGTATCATGCATCCAGGTTAAGTTGTTCCAAACTCAAGTAAAAAGAGAAGCATATGCATCATGAACAAACGAGTTTCCTTCATAGTAATAGAGCAGATTCAGTTCTTGAAAAACAAAAAAATGATACCATCGCAGCATATTAATAAATATAAGAAGCATACCTGGCTATAGCTCGCAGAAACGCTTCGTTTAATACGCAGCATTTCACGGAAAGTATCTTCATTTCCATGTTGTACCTCAAATTCATGCCATTCATTCCAGAAATCAGAATCAGATCGAGGATCAGCAAATTGAGATGCAAACACATATATGCCACGTGCACGATCAATTTCTCCCAAATTCTTTTCCAACTTGGCATACTTCAGGCACATTGTTTTTACATCTTTGTCAGGAAGACCAGATTCGATGGCTTGCTCATATATCTCTCTTGTTTTTGGCACACCAAATATCTCAGCTGCTCGAGCAATATAGATTTCATACATTCCCAATTTTTCATTATTTGGAACAGCTTTCGTTGCTTGATCATAAACCTTCATAGCTCGCTTTGCCAAACCATAATCCTCTTCAAGCTTTGCATATTGAAGATACAAAGTTTTCACGGCATCAGCAGGAGACTGTTAAGCAGGAAAAAACAAAAGAATGTCAGCATCTGCAAAAAAAATGTTAAATCAAACATTAATATTTGATAGGAAAGATGATCGTCAATAAGAAACATCATTTTTATGAGCTAAAACTTCTTTAAAGAAACAAACTCGAACATTTAATCACACAGAGCAAAACTTGTGAACAGTCATTCTCCGTGTCATGTCACAAGCATTATCCATAATATATCCAAGTTTCAGGCAACTATAAGAACCAAAAAAGTAAAGTTCATACCATATCAATAGCATGTTCAAACAACTCTCTTGCCCGCTCCAATTTTGTCTTCCCGTATCTCTTAACAAACTTTGATAGGTATGTGACCCATATGTCTTTCACATGAGGGTATTTGAATATTTTCACTCCCCTTTCATAAACCTTAAAAGCATCTTCAAAGTATTTATGCTCCTGCACAGACCAAAATATATACAGTTTCAGTAACAATGACAAAGGAAAGGAAGTACGGTGAAAGGGAACTCTGCAGATGTTCGTACTTCTAGAAGCAACGCATAATTGATAATGATCTGTGGTGTGGCTATTTTCAGGTCCAATATTCGCTCATACACTGCTCGAGTGGACTCCAAGTCCCCAAGACCCTCTTCCAAATCGACATAAAAGGTCCACAATCTGAGGCATTTATGCACCTTCATTTGGACTGGTTCATTACCATCGGCAGCAACTGCAACAGAAAAACACAAGTAAAATACCAGGAGATTAGTTTTCTGATTAAAATTTTATAAATGAAGCTTATTCTAAAACCAATCAATTCTGCAATTTCTTATGGTCCCCCAAAAAAGGTTCTCTGAAAATGAAGATTTCCACATAACAAAACAAAAACAAAAAAGATCCTTCAACTTAGTTACATGCTTCTCCTTCCAAGCAAAGAAAAGATCAAGAACATGAAGAAGAATGGAGCAGGAAAAGAACTCAAGAAAGCCTATATGCTTGCAACACATCTTAAATTGTTTCAATTATAGGCAAAACTAATTTTAAAATGCTAGAAATATTCGCTTAAATACTTATAGGTTTCATAAATAAAACTTTACGACTTGCACATTAAACTAGATAATAAAATTCTGACGAGTTTTTGATAGTGTGAATTAAGATAGATTGAGACAGGTACAACTTGCAAACCTATTCCTATACATTATTACAACATCAAAGAAGAAAGAATTGGCTAGCCGCTAAACAAGAATTAATTTAAGGGATGAATCGGTAAATTAGGAAGATTTAGGATTACCTCTTCGTTTGACCTCTACTGATGGTTCAGCTGTGGCCCGCCTCAGCAACTCCAGTGCACCATTGAAATTTTTGTGCCTAAGTTCCATTTCAGCCCACTCGCACCAAATGCTAGCCAGGCTATCAACAGTTTTATAATTCACTTGCACTGCCTTGTCAAATATTACTCTTTCATTGACCAGATCATTATGATTTTCGTACAGCTTAGCAAAAGCAACCCACAGAGTGTGGGGCTTCCCCACTGCTTTCATAGGATCAACAGTTCTTACTGCCTCGGTATAAGTCAATATCTGCTTAGTTGGATTGCCCTCGAAAAGCTTTACCCTCCTATGCCATTGTTCCACATTATGGGGATTTTGTCGCAGAAGTACACTATTGGCCAATTCTGGTCTTCTATCCATGAGATATTCCAACCGTGCAAGCATCAAATCCACATCATTATCATCATGCAGCCAAAATCCATTAAGTATCTTCTTCTCAAACTTAGAATTCACTTCCAAGCGAACATCTTCTTCCTTTTCATCACCATCCTCCTCCAATGCATCCTCTTCCTCATCACTCAAATCTAAATTCTCCATCTTATGAGCAACCATGCTTTCTTCAAACTGTGAATATGCATCAAAAATAACACTAAAATCTCTCACTGTAATCACTGTAGTCATTCCCTCCTCAAAAACATCTCTTGCCTTCTCAAATAAACCCCTTCTGATATAATAATCAGCAAGCGATGTCCACAACCTGCCAACCTCATTCGTAAACTTCCTAATTCCACCTCGAATAATGGCATCTACATTCAACCCTGATACCTCCTTCGCATGTCTAGTAAGCAAATCGCACAATTCTAGCCACAACGTATGCTTTGTTTTTCCCTTTATTGAATAGAACTGATCATCATTCAACACAGAAGCCAACCTCTCAGCTGCCTCTTGCCAGAGACGAGAATTCACCAAAAACTCAATAAAATCCTCGATATGACTAGGATCATACTTCAAGTACCTTCGATAAACCCTAAGCGAAGTCTCAATTGGTATACCCTCTTGGCTCACAAACCTCAAATAAAGCTCCCAAATCCTATCATGCTGAGTAACAGGCAACGCACAGAGTGCTCTATCAAAAGTTTTTCGAGTCCGGGTAATCAATTTCTGGTCTGTCAAACTTTGCAAATACATAATCCAAATTCTGGGCATTTTATGCATGGTAACCAATGCCCTCTCAAACGTATTATTAAGGGTTTCGTACTGAGAATGTGTAATGGGTAAGTTTCTAACAATTTCAAGACGCTCAGTAAGATAAGCATGCCAAAGTTTATAGCTTCCAGGTAAGGCTTTAAGGGCTCTCTCATATATAATAAAACGCTTCTTGAAAGGCGATTCACGGCGAGCTACTAAGTAGCGCCACCACAGCCTGAGACTAAAAGGGTTACGCAAAAGCTCCTCTTCGTATAAAAGATCATCTAGAGATGGGTACAACTCTTTCGGAATTGACATTTTCAGAGCAAAAATGAGAAAAAAGTCGAAATATTTTTGAAGCTATAGAAACCCTTAAACCTCTCAAACATCAAAAAAGAAAGTACCCAATTGCAGAATTCCTAAATCACTTTGATTTGAACAAGAAAAAAAGAAAAGCACCCAAGACAGATTGCAGAAAGTTTGAGCTGGTTTAAGAAATCTTACCAGGGAATTTGTACAACGTCCATTGCTTGAGAGTTAGAAAGGGGGGTGTTTCGGGTGAAAACCCGATTTTTATTTTAATCCGAGAGGGAAAACAGATCCAAGCAATCAACAGGGCTGCGAATCAGACATCGATCTATTAATCGAGTTAGTGGGCTTCACAGGTTGGACGTGCTCCACATGCCTTGTTCTGGTGGTTCTGAACGGCTGACTTCTTTGACCCAATAGACCATTCCTAGCAGGATAATTGAAAAAATAATTACTTAATCGCTTATTAAATCTGTATTAAATATTAATATTCAGATATTTATCTTAATTTATTAAATCAATTGATTAATTAATATGATTTATAGTATATTTAAGTTATTAAAAAGGAATTATAATAATTATAATTGATTATTCATAGGAATTTACCTGGAAATAGCTTAAGCAGCAATTGTTGTATAAGCCAGCCCACACCCAAACCTTTCTCTCTCTGTCTCTCTCTATCTCTTCCGCTCATTTGCGCTTTTCTCTCTTCGTCTTCTCTGCAATTCCTGAGACAAACCGCCTTCTTTCACTTCCCTGTAAGGACCCTTCTCTCTTTCTCTTTCGTAATTCATTTCTGTATGGTTGTTGCTCGTGGTTTGTTGGAAATAAAAAGGAAAGTTTCTTTTTTTTTTCTTGGGTTATTTTCAAACGTCTCGGATTCGTCATCAGCTTTCTTTGGGTGATCTAATGGTAAGAACTTGAATGAAGTAGCGGTTTTTGCCAACTATTTAAAAAAGGGTCTTTGATCCTTCTGTCTTTTGGGGTTTTAATATCTGATTCCAAGATCTGTTTTTTTCCCTGATCTTGGATTTGTTGGACAAGAATGGAAAATTTTGCTGCTTTAGTTTTTTGAAGTCGAATTATGTTGTTACTAATTTACACATGACGGTTAGTTCTGATCATATGTTTTTTTAATATTAGCTGAATTAATCATTTATCGCCATTGTTGAGCTCTGTTTGTGCTTGATTAGCTTCTGCTAATTGTTTCTTTAGGTTGTTAATTTTGGATAAGTTATGCTCTGCTCTAATTATGTGCTTCATCTTATTGTGTGATTGATTTTGGGTGAATAAGGCTAGTACTCTTTGCGCGTGTCCTGTTCTCTTCTCCAATCCTCCAAGCTTACCCTCGCAATTCTGACTCAGAGAATAGATTTTTCCCTGTAAAAAAGTTCATTATACAAGACCCAATGGAGGTCAAGCTATGGAATGACAAGCGCGAAAGAGAGATGTACGAGAATTTTGCTGAGCTTTATGCTATAATTAAAGCCACGGAGAAGCTTGAAAAGGCATATATTCGGGACATTATATCCTCATCAGAGTATGAAACTGAATGCCAGAAACTTATTGCCCATTTCAAAACTCTAGCTTCCACATTGAAAGACATAGTCCCTAGTGTTGAGCGTTTTGCAGAAACATACAAGATGGATTGTCCTGCTGCCATTAACCGTTTGATGACGTCCGGGGTGCCGGCCACAGTGGAACATCGAGCTGCTGCCGCTGCTTCAGCCACTACCTCGGCTGCCATTGTGGCAGAGTGTGTGCAGAACTTCATTACTGCTATGGATTCCTTGAAATTGAATATGGTAGCAGTGGATCAGGTTTACCCGTTGCTCTCGGATCTTTCGGCTTCACTTCATAAATTGAGCATTTTGCCACCGGATTTTGAGGGGAAAATAAAGATGAAAGATTGGATTTCTAGGATGTCTAAGATGGGAGCTTCTGATGAACTAACAGAACAGCAGGCCCGGCAACTACACTTTGATCTCGAGTCTTCTTATAATTCTTTCATGGCAGCTTTGCCTAGTTCTGGAACTTGATTAAGGGAAAAAAATGATCATTTCCATTGTAATCTGCCTGATGGGCAAGAATGAAATTGCAAGCTCTGGAGGCTCAAATGAAGTATTTTTCCAAAGTTGCTCGATATCTAATGTTTTTATTACTGGAATGAAATCATATACATTGTGTAAGCTAGACCTAGACTTTCCACGAGAATACTGATACAATCAAACGTGGTCATACTTGATTTGGATGAGAATGCCTCCTTAAATTGTAAAGGAGAATTCTGATAACTGGTTCCAAGGAACTTGTCAAGGCTTCAATCGAGTTGAGTTTGAATGATATCATTATGAGTTGACAGAAGGAAGTTTCTGCAAGAGAGCCAAAGAAGTTGGTAGTAGTGGCGGTAATAGCAAAACTGAGACGACAATACCACCATAAATGTCAATGCACGTCATTTTCCTAGAGCTTTTCTGATATTCTCTAGCATCTCAAGGTGATTGATTCGTCGTCGGATGAACGAACTAGCATTTTCCACATGGCTCTTGATGTCGTTTCGCTGCTGACCTTGAGCTTCTTCAAGAGCAGCCAAGTCCAAGGAAACTTGGAGCTTAATTAAATTATTCTCTATTTCCTTCTCTACGTCTTGTCTTTCTCGGATTTCTGATATTCTATCAAGAATCTGACCTCTTCCTTGTCCTGAATTGCTTGCTGCAGGAAACTTTCACTCTGTCCACTTGATATGTGATTCTTAGTTCTTTCCTCAGTTGTCTTTTCTCCTGTAATTGTAAAGCACCTGGAATTCATCCATCATATCCTTCAGCTTCTTCTCTAAACCACTAACTATTGATGTTCTTGTTTGATATGGAGATGATCCTGACCACAACCTGGAATGTTTGTTTGCAGCTGCATTCTAACGCTCCAAGGCTGCAAGCTTTTCCTTGATAATTTAGGCTTGTTTCAGGATTTGTTCAACATCCGAATCCATCTGAGCACGAAGACTTTTCATAGTCTTAGCATCATGCATCTCTTGCTTTCGCTCGTTGTATACTCTTGAACAACTCTTCACCAGTTTTCATATCCTCCTTAACATTCTCAGTATCTTGATAGAATTTATCCGAATTGATGGTCTCCTTGGCCGCCTCCATATCATCGAGATATGCTCGGTGATTGATATCTGTGCAACTTTCAAACGAGATTGAGAATAAATCATTCATCTTGACACAATGCAAGAATCGCCCATGTTCTTTATCGTCTTCTTTTGCAGATGCATCAGTTTAATGTAAATTCTTATCCTGCTGTATATATAAACTAAACTTATCTGAACAGAACAAGGCATGGGTGCAATCCGGTGCTCAACAAAAATGGTTACATATGATTGCTGGTCTTCGTTATTTGATTGCTGGAATGAGGAGGAAGAGAGCAAGTGAGAATCCCCGAAAGACTAAGACTCATTTCCTGTCAGCAGGCAACTAGGAGTTTGCTTGACAACTACCCGTTTATGATGTGGTGATGGGGGTTGTTTTGAACCAAGAAAGTCTTGGATGCAATTAATCATTCTTCCAGATGACGGGTGAATTCTGAAAACATCTCACTTGTTTTTCTTAATTACAATGCATATAATTAACATTCTCTATCTTTGTTGATCTAAATTTTACTCATTCAACATTTATTATAATCTTCTACCAACTCTGATTACATCCCCCTCTTCCTATCATCATCATTAATCATTATGTCTCTCCAATTTTCCTCATTTGTGTGATTTATATAAAGTAGATAGATCTCGTGTATATGCCAGTTTAAATAACTTCAATTTCTTTTTAACACCATCTTGAATTATCACGATTAGCTAATTATCTTAAATAATAATTCAAACTATTCAAGTATTAAAAATTAATTATTTAATGGAGAATCATGAATAATTTATAGTGTTATTAATAATAAATCATATATTTTATTTATCGCATTAATATTTTGATATTTCATATCAATACTTTTTTTAATAATTATTATAATCTAAAATATTCAAATTGATCCAAATAATCGGTCAGTATCAGATATTATGTTTTATTGAGTTGAATATTTTTATTTTTAATTATTTGTTTTGAAATTTATATAGGATTGTTTGGAGCTGCATCATTAGATGATGTAATTACGGAAAAACAATAATTACCATAAAAAGCCCAAAAGAAAATTTCCAATAAGAAAATTTACCCGGAGAGACAGTACACCTGCATGCCCGGTCTCCTGCGTATCAGTCTTCCAGGGGCAACAACTTATAGGGTTCTCTCAATCACAGATGCTTTTTCAGGGATTGAAAAAAAAAAAAAAAAGATTTCAGGAGTGGAAAATTACGTAATGGATCATCCATCTGTGAGCCCTACGCCTCGGAGCATTACTGTTTTTTTTAAATTAATGTTCACGGTGGTGTCAACGGCGGTAAATTCTTCCTGTTTTTTTTTTTTTTTGAATTGGAGTTCTCAACCGCCCCCTCCCGATGAAGCACAACTCCCTAAGCCTTCAATAATGCTAACCTCTGTTTACATTTGCCCGTGATAAAGTCAACCATTGCTCCATGATTTCGACGGATCCAGAACACAATATTAGTATGAGCAAATGCGCATCCTACCACGGAATCCGCAACTTCTCCGTCGAATGTTGATCTTCTTAGACAGCATTCAAAAATAGAAATAGAAAGTATATTTTGAGAATATAATTAATAAATAATTTAAAAAAGTTCCACACCGAAAGGATAAATAAAATGTTATCTAATTTTTACAATTTTATTTCTTCAAATTATTTTCGGAATGAAAAAAGTTTCGACTTGTAAAATAATGAAATCATCGCGAGATAATCATAAAAATCTCATATTTTTTATTTTCTATTTTTTATTTTTTTAAATTCAAAATATATTTTTTTTGCTTTTTTCATTTTTATCTATTTATTTATTATAATTTTCATTACCTTATATCTATATAATTTTTTTCTAATTCTTATAAGATTTCCTTTTTCAATCATATATTATTTTTATTAGTGATGTAATATTGAATATATTCATTTTATTATAATAATAATATTAGATCTACATTTAAACCTTATTCTTATTTTCTTACCTTTTTTTATTTACATCATTGTTAATTTTAATTATTATTTAATAATAATGATAATATTTAAATAAATTATACATGTTTCATATATTTCTCTACTTTATATCACTAAATAATAATGATTACAACAATAATAATAATATTATAATTATATATGAAAAATACATTTATTTTATGTATATATTTATTATTTTTTTAAGAATACAAATTTACATGTAAAATATGTTATTTAATTGCAAATATATTTGTTATAAATTAATTAATCATAAAAAATATTTTATCCTATATAAATTTGTTGTAAATTATTATTAAATTATATTATAAATTAAAAAATTTTACTTCTTAAATAGAACGATATTCAACTAACATGTAATTAATTATTTTTTATTTTAATTTTTTTAAAAAATTATGTTTTTTATTTATAAGATTTATCCTACACAACTATTTATATATGAGTAAGTATAGTATAATTGAATAATTAAGAATATTTGTTGAGTACAAATTATTTTATATATCATAAATTTATTTTAAATAATAAATATAGAAAAGAAAATATTAGGTATTGGGTTACAAATAATTTACTAATAAATCTTTTTTTATGTCATTAAATTTTCTAAAATATCAAATATAAAAATTAATATATATAACTTATTTAAATCAAAATATTAAGTATAACAAATAAAAATAAACATCTAATTTATTCAAATAAAAAATATATGATTTATAATTAGTTTACTAACAAATTGTAAAAAATTTACAAAATTACTACAAAATGTTTACTTCATGCAATGTAAGTTTTAATAAAATATCAAATATATAAAATAACTATTAAATATTAAATATGTAAAATAAATATTAAAATATATAGTATATTCGAATAAAAAATTAGATATACAATTAGTTTTAAAAAGGATTATAAATAATTTATTTAACATTTTTAAAAGATTATAAAAATTTTATTATAAGACTAAAAAAATTTACTTGAATTTATTTTATATATTAAATTTGTTTATAAAATATCCATTATAAAAAATTATAATTTATTGAAACAAAAATATTAGATATTTAATAAAAAATTACAATTATTTTATTAAAAAGCTACAAAATATTAATTGAAACTTCTTTTTTATCATATAATTTTTCTAAAATATTAAGTATAAAATAAATAAATAAATAAAGGTGAAAAAATGGGGCAATATGATTGCATAAACAATTGAATATTTTAAAAATTAAAATAAAATAAAAATTATCATAAAATAGCTCAAAATAAAAAAATATAATTATGATAAATTTTTGTTATATTATTTAATGAAGTATACAAGAAATTAAATTAATTAATAAAATATAAAATTAAAATTAAAATATGGAGAGAAAGAAGAATAATAATTATATAAAATTAAATTAAAATATTAAAAATATTAAAAGTTTTGAAATATAAAAAATGATATTTAATGATAAGAAAAATAATGATTTAATAATTAAAAATAATTTATAAAATTTTATTTATTATTATAATATGAATTCCAATATTTTTCAATAATTTTATTATAAAAATAAACAAATAATAAATTTTAAAAAATTATTAAAATAAAATTCTCCTTTTAATAATATATAATTGTATGATGTTATCATTTTTAATCATTTAATTTATATTTTCTGATATTATTTGAAAAAAAATTCCCGGCATGCTTAAAAAAATAAGTTGCGGGGGTGGGAGATGAAAATATCCGAATTATCATTTACGATGGAGGGTAAGATCCATACCCATACCCATACCCATATAAAGTATTGGTTTTAAAGAAGGAATATAGAAAGAAGGCGTGGGAGTGCAAAAAAAAAAAAAAACAAGAGGACAGGTACATGCAATGTCCAAAAGATACCTATTACAATTAGCGGCATTGGGATCCGAAAAACTTTTGAACCCGTGAAGGATTTCGGTTTTTGCTTAAACGGGTAATAGAGACAAATTTCCCTATTATGCAACATTTAATGCCTAGAAATTTATATCAATTTTTAATTTAGGATGATAAAATTACTGGTCCATCTCTGACCTACTAATTAATATTTTTTAATCCTGTAATATAATTAAATTGATACAAATTTCAAAATAAGTTATTAATTTTTTATCCAATATAATTAATGGTATTATATATAATTATAAATAATCTCTCATTCCTTCTTCCTCAGAAATTGCAGTTTTAGAAAAAAAAACATTTCATTTAATGTTTTCTTCCTGATTCACCAATTCATTTTTTGTTTTCTTCTTTTTTTACCATGTACAGAAAGATATGGGGTCCACATGCAATAATCTCTCTCAGCATGTGTTGCGTTGCGTCTCTCTCCTTCTCTTTATGTATATTAAAATAGGTGAAGAACATCATCGCCATGTTTCTTGCATCAGAAGCAGAAACTGTCCCAGTGCAGCATGCTACCCTTTCCATTTAATGAGTCGCATTAATGGCAATAGTGCATGCTCTATGGCTTCAACGTTGTTATTTCTTGCTCCGACTTCTCCTTCTCCTTCTTCTTCTTCTTCTTCTCTTCTTATTATTTACCATTTTCTGTTACGGTTAGTCCTGGAGATTAATTCCATTTCAGGAACACGTTTTCCATTTGCATGCATGACAATTTAACTATTTAGTATAAAAATTTCTAAAAATTAGAATCAACAAAAATTTCAATCTTAAGATAATTTTTAATATGATCACCGGTCAAATCCGCCGCATTTGATTCATAGCATGAATTCTTACTCTGCCCCTCCCCAAGACGCCCCCTCCCCAGCCTCTGCAACCCTACCGCATGTGCTTCCATGCCCCTATGGTTTATTATAATAATTATTTAATAAAATATTTATTATATTATATTATAATAAATTATTGAATAATTTAGTAATTATTAAATGAATGATTTAGTAATTATTAATTTGATTTAGTAATATTATTAAAAAATGGTATAATTAAAATGTAATGAATAAAAAATTATAGGTGTAATTATTATGAAAAAATTATTAAAGTTATAATTGAATAATTATGAAATTAAATTTATTGATAATAATAATTATAAAAAATGTATTGTTTGAATAAAAAATTACTCAATGTAATAATATTAAAATTAATTATAATTAATATTAACATAAAGTAATACTAATAAGAAATAAATAATTGTTATTACCAATATTATTATAGTATAGAATAAGATTTTAATATTATAATAATATACATAATATTATAATATTATAATAAAATAAGAATATAATATTGTAAGGAATAATAATAAATTTTAATAATAAAAATTATTATTAAAATTATAATAAAATAACAATATTATTATAATTGTTATTATGAATGAAAAAATTATTATGATTTATGTAGTATGAATAGTTGTAATAATTATTGTTTAGTAGTATTTTTTATTATTAATATTGATATGGTATTATTTTTTAAAATATATATATGTAATATTACATAGTAGAAAAGTTAATATAATTATTTAGTATATTGTTGTAATGTTAGTATTGTGTATTAGTTATATTGTGATTACTTACAATAATTATCATTAATTATTATAATTATTATTTTAATAATTTAATAATTAATAGGAATAATAATTATTATTATGATTATTAATAAGTATATATTATTAATAGTTTTAAATACAATTATGATTTATTTCATTAATTAGTAATTATTAGTATTATTATGAAAGACTAATTGTTAGTGTAATTATTATTGATATTAATGTTATTATTAATATTTGTAATAATTATAATTATTATTGTTGTTGTTATTGTTTGTTTATAAGCATTATTTAATTGGTATAATAAATATTTATTTTTTTATGATATGTATGAATATAGATGAGAATGATTTGTATAATGAACATTGAAACCATGTAGCAATTTGAATATTTTGAAGTTTGTGATTGAAGATAAGTTTAATAAGTAGTCATATTGGAATTGTATTTATAACTCAGTGCATATCATAAATTTATCGTATGACTTAAGACCCATTATTTGCATTCATTATTCATACAAAATCCAACAGCTGGAATTTGGACTGGCACAATACGACTTTTTGACCAGGTAAGCTCAACGTGCTCTAAAAAGCAGTTGAGCAATCGTTGTCCAAAGAATTTAGGTAGCGAATGTGGTATAGTCTGTTCATAGCCATATTGACGAGAGACTCTAGTTGGAATATAGTGTGTGGGAGCTTTCAATCCGGCGAGTGGGATACAATCAATATATGTTCTGATTGTCACATGTTGAATGTTCCACCATGAACAGGTCCATCGAACAGTACTCTCTGAGATGGCTCCCATATATTCAACCCATTCATCCGATGTCCATGTTTTAGCCTCGGGGAATGTATAACCTCTTCTGATATGTGATTGTGGACGGTATCTTTGAGGATCACCTTGTGGTGGTGGCAAGATTCCTAACTTCTCATGAAGCCAAATCTAGGAATTAAAAAAAAATAAATGAGGTGAATCGTAAACATTGTAAAAGTGGCCATGTTGAAGTAAGAAATTTAGGATAAGGAAAAAGCATATAAAGACAAGTTAGGTGACATACCTGGAGTAGTAGGATACTCCCACTGAAGTGATCAGACTGTTGCAACTTAACTTTATTAAGTCCAAGGATGGTCTCAGTAATGATCATAGGAAAAGGTGTTTGACCTTGCTCCATTTAATCGACGATAGGTCCCAACATAACATCTCCATTACCGAATGGGTTGACCAAGAGGAAATGTGCCAACGGTCCAAAAGTAACAACTCTGAGCCATAAAGGTGAGGTTCGAGAGGTTGGTAACTTATGGTTACAAAGCTAAAAGATTTTGGTCATATCTATAAACTCATCTATAGTCAACAATGACGTTGCTGTACTGGGGCTGACGCCGAATGCCCTATTAAGATATGGAATAACTTGACTGACAGGAAGTGGCATAGTTAGCATTTCATGAATGTTGCATGAAACTCTGAGGATAGTAGCAAACTTCTCATAAAGTGAAGATAGTTCTACATGTCCAAACCAAAACACGTGGTGTATTGGATCCCAGAAACGAAGTGTTGCATGTAGAAATGTATAGTTGATGGAGATTTGGTGCAATGAATTTAGAGAATGGAGTCTGAATTGGCTAAGCGATTCCACTGAGTATGTTCTTATTGACGGATGGTAGCACGGAAGACAGATAATGATTGTTCAGTCATCTTAGACTCCTGAAAACAAGAGCAGTATTAATATATTAGTCGAATAATCAAAAGTTAACAATATCAATTATGATAATTTATAGTATCATAGTTATGGTTATTGTTTCAGTTAACGTTAATGAGTTATATTATGTTAGTTAATATTGAGTTATATTGTGTTACTTAAAATTTCATAATTGTTATATTGTGTTAGTTAATATACTTATACGATTTAAATAAGTAATTATAACTCAAACGGAGGAAAAATGATCATCATAAGAACAACATGACATTAAAGTAGGGTTGATAATATAAAGAAATGATAAAATATCATTACATTAAATAAGTTTTTACAACATGAAGGATAAAGTAGATAGTAAAATAAATTTAGATGTCGCAATCTCTTCTTCTTATTCTAAATCTGAGACTCATTTACCTCCTAATATTTGTATGATCGGTATCCATATATACATAGTGAGAATCATGTAAATGATGAACATCATTATTGTCATCATTATCAGTGTTACGCCCACGTCTAGGACCCTAGTAGTTTGTATGTATCCGTATGATTGTTAGGGTGTATGTATGTATGTAAACGTGTATATATATGTGTATGTATGCAATGAATGGATATGATGTGATGATGTTTACATGAAAATGCATGTTAATGGAAGTGAGCATGATGATTAAGTGTTTATGCTTGAATGTGTGGTTATAACTTGATGTGTATGTGTTTATCGTATTGGTTGTGTGTCGCCACCTTATTGGGAAGCGTGTCTTCTCGGTTGGATGAGGGACGGCGTGTGTATGAGGTTAGGAATGTGGTTGGAAGTGTGTTTTGGGTTGGTTAAGCGTTGGGACAGGTTTTGGGCGAGCTAGGCATGCCAATAGGCATGTTAT
>CANYBF010224931.1:0-12695 GCA_948192965.1 Dalechampia spathulata | reverse complement strand
TATATAGTTGATTTAATAATTTTACTTAAAATGATGAATTATTAACCTTAAATTATACTTTACATCAATCATCAATAATTTGATATATATAATATTTTATAGATAAATATTCATCAATGTTGATGTATGAGTTGGTGTTATTTTAATAAATATGAATTGAACAAGTTTTAAATTATTAATTCCTTGGCGCAAACTCATATCACTACAAGAATGTGGATCGCAAGTACAACATAAAGGGATCATTCTCTTGGACCAAATATGACTAATTACTAATTATTAATTTCCTTAATTTTTTAGGCAAATAAATAGTTATTCATTCATTACCATCTATCTATATTTAAAAAAAAATACAAATTAACTAAGCTTAATATATAGAGTATATAATCACATAGGGGTGAAATCACGTTCAAATAGAAATATTTAGTCCATTATCAATTAAGTTTAGAATACATCAAGGCAATGCTTATATGTAGAAAAAAAAACCTTCTTTTAGAGAATAGATCACCTACTAAAAACAAGTTAACATTTGCTTTTGTGATTGCTAGTTTAATTTTAATGAAAAAGCTCGTTTACTATACTCAAGCCTCTAATTAAATTAACTCCTACATCTATGTACTTAACCCAATCATGTTCTTATATTTGTATAGTATAATTAACTCTTTGTTCAAAGTATTTAACCAACCAATTAATTTTCAATTAGTTAACGAGAGAAACATCATAAATAATAATCCCAACACAAGACCATGAAGAATAAGAATTAGATTGCTAAATGGAAAACATCATTATGTTCAAACATAAATTTCAACCTTGTAATCAAAATGTACTAAAGTATAATGAAATAACAAGAATTGTAGAGTAAGATAATGTTATTGAGAAATACAACCATAAATGTACATTATGCTAGAAAAATGAAATAAAAGTATTCAATCTTCAAACTCTCTTAAGGTTTTCTTCCTTCAAGCTTCCTCTTCACTCCTCCTTGCTGCTTTAATTTCAACTCAATTATGTAGGTAAAAATTAAAATGGAGAAGATTGAAGAAAACTATAATGCAATAAAATAAAACCTAATTCTAATTTTATGACTTTTTAGAGAGAAAAACCTTAAATCTTTAGTATGATATGATGGATGATGCTTGAAACCCTAAGTTTCTCACCTATAATCCTTAATAAATAACTCCAAAAATGGTTATTTATGGGTGGAGCATCATGACCCTTTAATGTTTGATCAAACAACTCAAATTGGGGGTGATAATCAATGAAGAATCATGGCCTTATTACTTAACATGAGTTACGTTAAGCTCATGTAAGAGATAGGAGGATTTTTTGAGGCTAACACAAGTCATATTGGCCATGACATGACTTGTGTCATCTAAAAAATAAAGAATGCATGCTCAATCGAGGCCAACATGAGGTGTGTTTCCTCTAATATGAGTCATGTTGGCTATATGCTCTTATTTTTTATCTTAACGAGATCAACATGAGTCATGTGACCTCTAACATGATTAAAGCTACCTAAAATGAAGTCAATTATACATGAATTAAATTTTGAAACCGATGAAACATAAACCATGAAATCCATGTGATAATGATAATTATCAAACCACCCTAAACTTAAAGGTTTTACTTGTCCTTAAGGAAAGAATATTTTAAGCTATAAACATGGATAAGTCTAATGGTATCACACCTCAATCTAACAAAGTAAAATGAAAGATTATCCATGCTATAAATAACAAATTAAAAATGCCTAAGTTAAATCATAACACTAACCAATTTTATGGTTTATATCTCATAAATGCAAAAAAGTTAAAGTTTTGGAAAAAATGTATAAATGCAAATAATGGTAGTATAAAATAAGGCAATGATTCAAGCAACTGAAGCTAAGATGAAGATGAGAGTTCAATAATTAAGACATATAACTCATTGTAGCTTAATTAGTAGATCAAAGTATTTTTTAATCTTTTATTTTTAGTATAATAATTTCTAGACTGAGTTATCTAGATATAGTTATGGACCTTTTGCATGAATACAAACATTTTTGATGTCAGTACCCGGTGAGTTAGATTAAAATTAAGATAAATCAAGTTCCACATCTATATTTTCAAGCTCTTAACCTAAAGATAACTATGGGGTACGTAGATGCCCCTATCTAATAAGCATAAAAAACATACGAATAAAAATTGAACAAATTACTCTTATATATCTTTTATGTTCAACTTAAGAAACCATATGGGGCTCATGTTGTTCCCTACCTACTAATTAATAAACATAGGAGTAGGTCTAGAGGTATCATGAAATTTTGAATTTTTGCATTTCTTAATCATTTCAATATCTTTGGTCTACTTTATTAAACCATAATAGGTTAAGAAATCCACCTAAACTCAATAATTTCTTTAAAACTTAAGCATACTCAAACTTTCATGGGTAAATAAAAACATATAAGTGTGTATTGGCATAAGTAATAAGGAGTCAAAGAATGATTAAGGATAATGCAATCTTAACAAGCTTTTAAGATGTAAAAGCAATAAGCCATTGCAAATGTTCACAAGTCAATATAAAAGAGTGAGAGTCATAAGCATATAAAGAGTTTTCAAGTGACTTTCAAATAGTAAACAAAAGAAAAATTACAAATTTGAAAAAAATTAACTATAAGGGCATGAAACAAATAAAGTATAAATGTAATGCATGACACTAAAGATGAAAATGCACTGCAAATGCCATGAATATGGCACCACAAATTTAAATTTAGACATTAACCTTAATGATATAAAAATAAGCATAAAACATGAAACAACATAAATAAAAACAAACCAAGAAATGAAAAAAAAAGAAGAAAAATAAGAGCAAAGTTAAGAAATACCTTAGAGTAATTAAGAATCTGATAGAGGGGGTGGTGGGTAGTAACCTTATCTTTAGAAATGTCCATAACAATATTCCTCAAAGTGATCCATATAATGATGAATTACCTGGATGGATTGTGCATTTGATTAGGCAATTTCATATAAGTCCATTAAGGTTTGGGTGCTGGAATTAATAGTCATGGTTTGATTTTGAAGCTGAGCAAGAATTTCATTCTTGTTAGACTCATTTATTGGATCCAAATGCTCATGAGGAGGATTGGTCAGAACCAAAGGAATGGTCCTTGTGTAAAGGTAAGAGCAAGAGGTGGAGGAGGGGGTATAATGTCAAATCCTATCTTATACTTAGAATGGCATCCTATCTTATCTTATAATGTCACATTATACTTGACCTTTTTAATCCTAAGAACCCCAAAGTGGCATCCTAAGATGGTTATTAGCTCGCTATAACATATAAGTGTGCTTTTAGAAGACTTACCTAATCAAATAAAATCTCTAATCATCCAAAAAGTAGCATCAAATCTAATACCTTCAACCATACAATGTAGTAGATAGGGTTTGAATTCAGTTATCTTTGATCCATCTTTCCTAAGCAATATTATATTAGAGAACAAGGTACACACAAACCTAATTATAGGGGATCTGATTTGACTTACCTTAAAACTACTAGAATCCTATTAAGGATGACCTTTAGTGATATGTTGCTAAAAGCATTCATATAGTTAAAATTTGAGGGAACATTGTTAACTTTATCACTAGGTATATGAAAGATTTCCTTAAATTCATCCAAGCTAGATACAAGAGTTTTTCCTCCTAAACTAAACTTAAGGATTCAATAATTTTCAAGAAAGGGATTTAATTGCCCTAAATTAAACTCATAAACTTAAAATTTAATTCATTCAAATATTGTTCCCTCAATCACACAAGCTCCTTCCATTTAAGTTTTTCAATGTAATCAAACACTCTATTCCGACACCCTAAACTTATCAAGGAATCATCATTAAGAAATTTAGTTGCAATTAATTCCCTAAATTGAAGATTATCATACCTCCTCTCTTGAACTGCATTAGTGATAGTGAATTATGGAGATGGTATTTTGAAAAATGAAGATGATGCTTATCTTTTGCACATGATGCTTAAAATTAAAGATTATCATAATAAATAAACAAACTCATTCATAAAACACAATCAATCACAAGACTCAATCCTTAAATTGATCAACCTAGGGTTCTTATCAATTTGAGTTAAAAAGGAAAAGTGATGCTGGAAGAGAAGAAGAAGAAGCACTTAAAGAAAAATCTAAAGAAAGTAGAACTAAATGCAAGAGTGTAAGAGTTTTGGAAGAAAATTTAAGGAAGAATGGGAAGAATATGAAAGCATTTATTTTTGAAGTGAAGAATGAGGGAATAAAGTGGGAGAGAGAGAGGAATGAAGCTAAAAAGATGAGTTATGGGAGTAAAATTTAGCCAATATGAGTCATTTTACAAGGAACATGACTCGTGTTCAACTTAGTGAAATAAATGAAAAAGATGAATGTAAATAATTTTTAAGTTTTAAAGGAAAATATGTCCAACATGACTCATGTTATGATGAACATGTATTAAGTTTAACTTGAAAATTGAAGGGAAAATTTAATTTTTAATGGGCTTTACAAAGATAACGGGTAACATGAGTGACACGACTCGTGTTAAGGTGAACATGAGTCATGTTCACTTTAGCCCTTATTGTGAAAATGTTGAAAATTACAACATTTTAGACCAACACCTTAATGAATCAAGGACGAGTCATGAGAGTATTTAATATGACTTATGTTGAACTCATGAAAACCAACAAAAATCAAATTTCTAGGAAAAAGAATGATTGCAAAATGCCAAAAATAAACATCAAAAACTCTTATCTATCATAAATGAAAGTCTTACAATTCTCTAAGGCTAGAATTCAACTTAGAACTAAGGTCAAGCATGACTTTTAATGCAACAAGGAATGAGAAAACTTTATGGATAAAAGATAAAACAATATAAAGTGAAAGAGTAAATACTAAACCTAGGTGCTATTTATAAGATTAAATAAAATTTTAATGATATAACATAAGAATTAACAAACATGATAGTTTCAAAAATAAAATTAACTAAAGAGGAACAAATTCCGCTTAAGTCAAGGTGCCATCCTATAAACTAAAAATAGGTAAGCATGAATAAAATAGAATGCATCTCCTAATATAAACTAAATGCAATCCTTTGTTGGTTAGTGACCTCTGTAGTACTAAGATATGCTCCACTATCTTGGTTCATCTTCATCTTTATTATAGCTAGTCTAGTATGTTGGTTACGGGAGTCATCTTTCTCATTCATATGATAAAGGCGTAACAAGCTCATATGAAAGACTAGGTGTAGTTTCATCCACTCTGGTAATTGTAATTTATAGGTAGAGGCTCCCACCTTTTCAAGAACTAGAACTGGTCCTTCATACTTTGGTATTAATCTTTAATCTTTATTTTTAGGATGAATTTATTATAGGTGCAATCGCATTAGCACCCGATCACCCACCTCAAATTGTACAGGTTGCCACTTTGCATTTGCAAGCTTCTTCATCCTCTATAATGCTCTTTCTAGATGTGCTCATGCAAACTGCTTATTCTATCTCCATACTTTTGTAAAGTTGAATGCTTTTGAGTTTTTACATGTATAAATGGCATCGACAAAGTGTGGAACTAATGGCTGCTGACCTATAATAATCTTAAAAGGAGTTCAGTTAGATATGGAGCATTTCTAGGAGTTGAAACATAATTAGGCAACATCCAAAAGTGATGCCCAATTTGAGTGACTAAAGTTGATAAAATATCATAAGTACTCCTCCAACATATTGTTGAATCTCTTCATCTATCCGCTTATTTGTAGGTGGAAACCAGCCGATATGTCTAATCTAGACCCCAATAACTGAAATAGCTTTGCCTAAAATATGCTCAAGAATCGACCATAACGGTCACTTACAATGCTTTTCAGAACTCCTCAATACTTCACTACATGTTTGAAGAATGCTCTTGCTATACCTTTAGACTCAGAATGATTTGACATAAGCATAAAAGTGGCATATTTCAAGAATCTATCTACTACCACTAGAATAGTGTCAAACTCCCCCACTCTAGGTAGACAAGTAATGAAATTGAGTGAGACATTCTCCCAGGAAAAGGTTGGCACAGGCAAACGTTCTAAAAATCCAATTATCTTCTATCTTACCACTTTATCCTATTGGCAAACTAACAACATTATTGTATAAGTTTTCATATCTTCCTCCATCTTTGACCAATAGTAATGTTGAGACAACAATGATAACGTATGATGCCATTTAGGATGTCTTGCCCATAATGCATCATGACATTCAAAAAGTAGTGTCTTTCTCAAATTTCTCGATCGACCTACATATAGATGATCTGGCCTTGCCATCAACCATCTGTCCTCTAACCAAAACTATCTTATCTTACCCTATTTCACTAAATTCATCAATGCTACAACTTGAGTGTCATTGGCCAAACCATCCCTTATCTGATCTCATGGAAAAGACTTAACCTAACTAAAAGATAGATGAGCTAGTTGTTTCATAACCACTAACTTTGTTTTCCTGCTTAATGCATCAGCAATCTGGTTAATTTTCCTTGAATTGACTCCAATTAAAAGTAAAATTTTGCTAAACATTCCTGCCATCTAGATTGTTTCAATGTAAGCTTTGGTTGTGTAAGAAAATGGCTCATCATAATGTTATCAATCTTTACTACAAACCTAGTGCCCAACAAATAATGATACTAAGCTCGTAAACAGTGGACCACCCCTTATAGTTCCTTATCATGGGTAGAGTATCTTCTTTTAGCTTTATTCAACTTGTGAGTCTCAAAGGCAACAAGATGTCCATCTTATGTCAGAACATCTCCCAAGGCAAAATCAAAGGCATCTGTTTACACCTCAAAGGGTTTCAATATATCAGGTAACTATAACACTAGATTGCTTATCACTACTTGCTTTAAGTTCTCAAAGGCTTCTTGATACTCTTCAAACCACTTCTAGCCATTTCCTTTCTTCAATAACTCTTTCAAGGGGAAAATACACCAGGAATACCCTTGAATAAATCACCCATAGTAATTGGCCAATGCTAAGAATGATTGTAGCTCTGTCATGGGTGTAGCGATCTTCCAATCCTGAATCACCTTTACTTTATCCTAATCCATCTGAATACCTTATTCAACTACATGACCTAATAACTTAATATTGGTCTTTCCAAAAGTGCAGTTCTCTTTCAAGTTGGTTCTCCCATAGCTTTTCAAACACCAATCATAAATGTTTGCAATGCTCCTCTAAGGTAGCACTATAGAGCATAATGTCATCTAGATAGACCACCATAAACTTATCCAAGTACTCATGGAAAACCTAGTTTATTAAGGTATAAAAAGTAGTAGGAGCATTTATTAGTCTGAAAGGCATGATAAGGAATTCGAATGCACCATACCGGGTCACACAGGTAGTCTTTCGCTCATCTCTTTCAGCAACTCTAACTTGATGATAACCAAATCTCAAATCTAGTTTCTTAAAATACTTAGCCTACCTGAGTTGGTAAAATAGATTAGTGATAAGTGGAATAGGCTACTTGTGTTGCATTATGACCTTGTTGAGGGCCCGATAATTCATATAAAGTCACAAACTCTCATCCTATTTCTTTTGAAAAAGAACTAGAGCACCGAAAGGGAGCTTTTACAGGGTGGATAAACCTAGCCTCTAATAGTTCATCTAATTACTTCCTCAATTTAACTATTTCAAGTGGAGCCATACAATAAGGCACCCTTGCGGGAGGCTTTATCCTGGGAACCAGCTTAATGATGTGATCAATGTCTTACCAAGGAGGTAAACCTTTAAGAAACTTCTTTGGTATCACATCTTCAAATTTTGTAACCACCTCATTGATTAATGAAGGGCATTACAATGCATTCTCTTTCTCATGTAGCATTGGGATTACCACACAGGTTGGCTCCCCTTGTTTTCCCCCCTTCTTTAACTGTAAGGCTGAAAGCACCTTCTTTCCATAAATAGGGCTCATCATCACTGGGATCACATATAGTCTATCTCCTCTCAATAGTAGGTAGTTTATAGGTAGAACTTGACTCTTCTTTAAGAAGTCTATACCCAGCATCAGATCAAAATCATCCATCGATGCTACTGTGAAATCTAATTTTCCAGTCCTAGGTCCCATCCGATAAAGGACTTCTTTAGCAACACATATGCTCTTAACTGCTATTGAGTTCATCGCCTTCAACTTCCCATTATCTTCTTGCACATGTAATTTCAGACAAGGAGCCCATGAATTGGTAAGGAAGTTATCAGTGGCTCCTATATCAATTAAGGCCCTTAGAGTCTTTCTGCCTCTCAAGAGCTCCTAAGAATTAAAGAGCTCCCACCATAGTAGCTTCATTATACTCGCTTAGCACTCTAAGTGAAGGGTTTATTCCACCTATTACTTCGACCCTCATTACCTCCAAAAGAGGAAAATTTCCTTTTCATCATGAAATGGCAAACCTATTGCTACAAGGTCATGTCCTTTAGTCTGAAGAATGCAGGTGATATTAATGTATGTTCTAGATCATCATATATTGAACATTTTATCAATAAAAGGCATTATTCATTATTGAGTTTGCTTGAAAGAATTTTAACTAAATAATGAATTTTAAGATATTGGAATAGTATAAAGGAATTCATGAAGAGTTTATGAAATGAGATTCTTATGGTATGCAAATGTTCAATATCTAAATGATCCTTAATCAATGTATTAATAAGGATGGGTATTATTAATACAGTTAAGATGAATATATGTTATACTTCTTTCTGGGGTGATTCTCATTCACTATGATATAAGTTATCTAAAGTAACCATATTGATGGTAAGTTAGAGACAAGCCCATTGGAGACCTTGCCAATGAGATTTCATATGGATAATTCATCTATGTCTATGAAGTATATCTCACTCATATCATTAGTGCAAGTATCCTTAAAACTTAAGATAATAAGGTTATCTTGATTATGGATCACTATATTTTAACTCATATGTTTTATTCCTCCTTAGCGGACATTCATAGCTTGGAGGTTGTGTAAGAGTAGCGCGCCCCAGACGCGGGAGCACTGCACGCTGTTTGGCGTGAGATGTCGTGGTGCTTGCTCTCAATGGCGTACTTCCGTAGTTGATTGTTCTTTAACCTAGAAAGATCGCGTCGAGGTTATTAAGTGGAGTCACCACCTAGTTTGTTTTGTCACTTCAATTGAACGACTAGAAAACTAGGAAATAAAACCCGGGCCTTTCTGTGTTGGAAAGCGGCCTGAATTTCATCAGAGTTTGGGTTCAGGATTTCAAATTTATTAATGTTCCATTTTACTATGTTCACTTATTTAATTTTAATGAAAGCTCCTAAGCACATAATTAGGTTTAAGTTTGATTAACATACTCTTGCATGGCATAAAGCATTCAAAGAGGCATACACAAATTATAAAGCATAAAGAAAGCGATAAAATGCAGAAAAAGTAAATGCAAAAATAAAAGTATGGGTATTTAAATACAACCCACCCAAAAATAATGGAAAAGCAAATAAAAGAAAATAAAACAATTTTGGGTATTTAATACAACCAAACCAAAATAATTAAATAAAGAAAATAAAGTCCTAGTTTTTGGGCCCGAGGCCCAATTACTTTCTCCAGGATCCAAATGGGCTTGTCATGATTGGGCCTCGGGCCCATCTAAACATCCATGCATACTCATCCTCCTCCTTCCCAAATCAACCTAATTAGCTACAAAATCAAATTCGAGTGCATAAAAGGGAACAAATAGAGTAATAATGGCATTAATCACGAAATCAGCACACAAATCATGCAAGGAGACATAAATAATCAAAAGGAAAACACGGAAATCAAGGAAAAATATTTTGGGATCATACGCGATTGCGTATGATATTGTGATGATCATACGCGATCGCGTATGATTATACGGGATCAAGGCAAATGATGAGAAAATCATAAGCGTAGGCTTAAAACATAATGCAAAGCATTCGGCAATCAAAATAAATCAAAATAGCATTTTATGGAACATGCGCGATCGCGTATCCTATCATATGCTAAACCTTAAAAAGATACGCGATCACGTATCCCAACATATGCGGTGTGTCACAAAGATACGCGATCGCGTATCCCAACATATGTAGTGCGTGACGCCCCAAAATGGGCCAGAATTGGCTTAGAACGGCCTGAAACGATCCGAATCAACCCGGAGTGGCCCAAGACCAACCCGAAATGGTCCCGAATCATCTCGAACTCGAACCGAGTCAAGACGGTCTAAAATTAGGGTGCGATAGTTGCCCCCTAATTTAGAAGAATTCACATATGTTCAAAGCATGTAATTCCTCCTGAATCAGCAGGAGCACCTGAATCATACAGGATGGCGAGCCAGAAAGTCGCATGAGAACAGTCTCATCTCATCAACCTGTGGGCCAAAGAGTTGTGTAGGAGCAGTCTCATCCTACCAACTATGGGGATTGTGTAAGGGCAGTCTCACCTTACCACTGGGGATAAAGAAGTTGTGTAGGAGCAGTCTCACCCTACCAACTGTGGGCTAAAAAGTTGCATAGGAGCAGTCTCATCCTACCAACTGTGAAGAAGTTTTCTCCTAGACGGTCATGATCTAGCGAGAAAGTTGCATAAGATAGCGTGATCTCAACAACTGTGGGTTGAGAGTATCCTCTAGACGGTCACGATCTAGCAGGAATAAGTATTGTGCCTAGGTACTACCAAATAGGACTTTCTTTGTCTCTCGTACAGGTAAAGAAGCTGCGTAAGAGTGATCTCATCTTACCAACTTGTGGGCTAGAAAGTTGCATAGGAGCAGTCTTATCCTACCAATTGTGGCTAGAAAGTCGTGTAGGGGCAGTCTCACCCTACGAACTGTGGCTAGAGAGTAGCGTAGAAGCAGTCTCATCCTACCAACTGTGGCTAGAAAGTCACGTAGGGGCAGTCTCACCCTATGGACTGTGGGCTAGAAATTTGCATAGGAGCAGTCTCATCCTACCAACTGTGGCTAGAAAGTCGTGTAGGGGTAGTCTCACCCTACGAACTGTGGCTAGAGAGTCGTGTAGGAGCAGTCTCATCCTACCAACTGTGGCTAGAAAGTCACGTAGGGGCAGTCTCACCCTACAGACTGTGGGCTAGAAAGTTGCATAGGAGCAGTCTCATCCTACCAACTGTGGCTAGAGAGTTGCGTAGGTGCAGTCTCACCCTATGGACTGTGGGCTAGAAAGTTGCGTAGAGGCAGTCTCACCCTACCAATTGTGGTTAGAGAGTCGCATAGGGGCAGTCTCACCCTATGGACTGTAGGCTAGAAAGTTGCGTAGAGGCAGTCTCACTCTACCAACTGTGGGCTGAAAAGTTGCATAGGACCAATCTCATCCTACCAAATGTGAAGAAGTTTTCTCCTAGACGGTCACGATCTAGCGAGAAAGTTACAGAGATATAATTTACAGGAGTCGTCGTGAAAGAAATATTTCAGGACTTACTTGATTTCGGCTTTACAGGTTCCCCGAGCTGAGCTGGAGAGGCTGGTATACTTGACAGATGGCATGAGACTGGGCTGATCCTAGAGTAGCTATGCCTATTAGCAGGCGGCTCGTGACATGCGAGCATACTATGAGGCGGAGTTAGCCAGGGCCAGAGCGACGATTGATCATCTGGAGCATGAGGTGACCACCTTACGGGTAGATCTGGGTTCAGACGGTGAGGACTAGAGGCCTCATTTTTCCTGACTTTAGCACCTGTTTAGACTATGCATGTATGCATGTATGCATGATTGCATGAATGCATGTGCCGTTGATTCTGATATGCTATTGTGTCTCTTTGCATAGGTTGAGGATTATGGCTCAGGAACGGTACTTGGGAAGAGGGTTGCATGCTTTTCACCATCCGCGATATCTACTGATTCTCTACAGACCAACCCGAAATGACTTCTTTGCTGGGCTGACTGCACCGGGCTGGAAGAAGCTAGAGCCTTTCAGGCTACATGCTTTGAGTGCCTATCGCTATGTGAAGATAGACCTTGACTTTCTGAGAGCTGCCCCCAGCTTCTGGGACCCTACTGATCATGTTTTCCGGATGCGAGACTTTGAGATATGCCCCTTACCTGAGGAGTTTAGGGCCATCATGGGTAGTCAGCCATTGGATTACACACAACTTGTGGTACCAACAATCTCGGAGTCTGAGGTGGTGCGGCAGATGGTAGCCTTGTTCAATCTACCTCCGAAGGTAGCTTGCTCATACTTATCCCCCTGTCAGGGATTTATTTCTGTCAGCATCATCGAGACTTGCTAGAAGAAGGACCTTTTCTAGTCCCGCCTGGGTTCGGGTAGTTCAGTTCTGCATACTCAGTCGATATCTGCTTACACATCCTGGAGACGCGATGCCTTGTCAAGTGCTTTCTGTTTTAGACCAGATGGCCGAGCACCGAGATCCGTATCACCTCATCTTAGCAGAGATGTTGATCGGATTGGACGATTTGCGACGTACCGATGGAGAGCTCACAAGAGGAAGTCCCCTACTGCTTCAGATATGGGTTCTAAGCTGCCTTTGCAGGTTTTCAACTTAGAAAGCTATCTTTTTACCTTTATTTTTGCATGAGTCGCCCATTGTGAGGTTTTCGGCTCATCGGGCTTTATTTTTGCTGAGACCCTAACTTTTGCCTGAACTGCCCCGTTCGGGGTTTTCAATTCAGCGGGTCGCTTTAACTTTTGCCTGAGCCGTCTTTTGTAAGATTTTCAACTCAGCGAGCTTTT
>CANYBF010224906.1:0-14428 GCA_948192965.1 Dalechampia spathulata | reverse complement strand
GTTAGGTGAGGTTTGAAAAGTGTATTGAAAATGTATGGTGTGTTAGGTGAATGTTAGGTGTGTGATTTTTATAATGTATATTAGGTAAAATGTTAGGTGTGTTTGTGTAGTATAAATACCCCCTCTCATTGTGAGTTATCACATCACAAAATAAGAAGTAAAGTTTCTCTTGAGTGTTGAGTGTTGTTGTGAGAGTTTTGAAGTGAGAGTTTTTTTGAGTTTGTTGTAATAAGAATTTTATAATTCTTCTTGCAAATTTGTTTTAGTGTCAACACCAATGACTATTCATATTGTAGTGGATTACTATAGAAGAAATATTATAGCGGATTACTATAGCAGATTATTGTAGCAGAGCTATTGTTCACAATCATTGTAAGTAGAATATTGCTCATAATACTATTTACGTGAAATAGTAGAGCTAATTTTTGCTTAGAATTTTTATAATAAAAGTAATGGCAGCATTGTTTGGCAGATAAATTTTTCATTGTAGAAATTAAAGATAAAGGCTATCTTGAAAAAAGATGATTGTTTGGCAACGATTAGTGAAAGACCATAGGATTTCACAAATAGGATCTTATCTAGCATTAAAACCTTCAAATTGTACGAGATAGTAAATGAAATGAGATGGATGGGAATGCTATAACAAACCTTCATCTAGCACTTACAGATAGGATCTTATCCAACATAGAAGAAAGAAGATGACAAAGGAGATATGAGATCATCTCATCAAATTGTACGAGACCAAGTCATTACATAACAAAATTCTCATTAAAAGGAAGTTTTACACCTTAAGAATGTTAGAATCTACTTTAGTGACAAAGCACCTTAATGTCTTGAATACTCTATTTTCTCAGCTTACATCTTTAGGCTACAAAATAAAGTCTTAATAATGTGTGGACCTTCTATTCCAAAGTCTACCTGATTCGTATGATTAACTTATCATCAATTTAATGAATAATGTTCATTCTGATTCTCTAGTCTTTGATAATATTGTAACGGCTATTCTTAAAGAAAAAAATTGATAAAAAAATAAGGATAGGCATGCAGGTTCACAACAAGTGGAAGCCTTGATTGTAATAAGAGGGAAATCAACAAAACATGGCTTAAGTAGGAGTCATAATCATGGTAGGTCAAAATCAAAAAGTAAGAAGAATTTTAAATGTTACCATTGTGGTAAGAAATGTCACATGAAGAAGGATTGTTAGAGTCTGAAGAATTCTAATTTTTAAGAGAACATGGCAAGCACTTCAGATGATGGAAATGTATTGTGTTATGAAGCAACAATATCAACTGAGAGTAGGAAGAAGTTTGCTGATGTATGGCTTCTTGACTCAAGAGCAACTTATCATATGACTTCTCGAAGAGAATGGTTCCATCATTATGAACCTATCTTAAGAGGATCTGTGTATAGTTGTAAATATGATGCCTTAAAGATTGTAGGCATTGGAACCATTAGGTTGAAGATGCACAATGGTATAGTCCAAACTATTCAAAGAGTGTGACATGTGGATGATCAAGCATCAAATTGCATGATTTTCATAGGAAAAATGGTTCATTTTAGGTAGATAATTTGGCTAGAACAGTTGACTTGGTCTTGTTTTATATTTTTACACGTAAAAATAATGAAAAAGTGAAAAGATGGATAAAAGGCATTTTTATCTCATTTTTGATCAAATAACGAAAATACAAGGCTTATGATCATGGCTTATGAGCACAAGAAGGTGAAAAGCGTCTGGCATCTAATGATCAAGCTGTTTTAGTTTTGAAATTCAAAAATCAGATAGGGATTAGATCAGATTTTATGAATAAAGGATAGGAATGTTATCTTAGTTATTTTATATTTATTTTATTCCATTTTCTCACTTCTATAAATAGGAGGATTTGTTCCTATTATAAGGGGGAATTAATTATAGAATTTGAAAATCAATTTAATTGTTCTTTCATTTATTTTCATTTATTAATTTCTTTATTTTTCATTATGTTTTATTTTTGTGTTGTGCTTATGATACTTGGCTAGGCATTTCTTAATTCCTAATCAAAAACAACACAAAGTAATTCATTGAAGTTATGTGAGATCTAAATGTTTTTAATTATAATGGTAAATAGCTATTCGCCTTAATTCTGTTTTTCATGGAACCGTTATTATTTTCGAATATGTGCAAGTTGTGTTGATCCGAAATTATCTCTGGACTTGCTAGAGTAGCAATCAAAATATTATTCAGCTAAATTGAGGTTTAATTATTTTGTGAATTTGGGCAATCTGGTTTGAACATGGCGGAGCTGGTTTTTAAGTGTTAACTTGAGTCGGGTTTTTCTAGTCCTTAATGCGGTTTTTGGAAGACTTAAGTGAGAGCTAGTTCCACAATATTTATCCAGAAATTAGAACGATTGTAGAGAGTTGGTTCCTGGTCGTTTTATAAATAAGGAAAAATTGGTACGTGCGAGGCTATATTTTGGCATACTATAACTGACTTAGTGATTTTATTATTAGACTATTTATGAATCAATGATCGTGATTTCTCAATGAATTACTTGTGGCTTTTCGATTAGGAAATTTTTCAAATATTGATTTTTTCTCAAAACAAAATTTTAATTTTTACTTTATTTATTTTTCTCTGATTCATAAAATATTTTTATTTTATTTTATACACAAAGAATCGAAGGATCTTCCCGTCCTTATGGGATTGACCCTTCTTTCACTACTGTAAATATTTTTAATTTTCTACGTGGAAAGTAGGAATTAATTTGACGGTTTCAACACCCGATCAAATTTTGATGTCATTGCCGGGGATGATTGAATTAACATTCTTTTGATTATTTGTTTAATGACTCGATCTGTCGCAGGCAATTTAAATTTTGATACTGAAATTGAGAAGACTGCGAAGAGATTGAGAAAGGAGGCAAAATATAGAAGGTTAGCCTCGGTATCAGAGAGTTCAAGCACCTACAAAGAAGCAACGAGTGAAGATAACTCAGATAACAAAAGTATCCAAGAAGTTGGCATAACCAACAAACTTTGCGATAGATGGCCACAGTGCTAATTGACCAAACCCCATTGTGTATCACCTATGAAGATTTGACAATTCCGTTGGAACTAAAATATGGACTTATATAGTTGTTACCCACTTTTAGAGGCTTAGAAAATGAAGATCCCTATAAACATTTAAAAGAATTTTATGCTGTGTGTAATGGGATGAAACCGTAGGGAGTTAATTTAGAACAAATCAAGCTAAGATCATTTTCTTTTTCTCTTGCAGATGTGACGAAGGATTGGCTATACTATTTACCATCAAGAACCATCACCACATGGGATGAGATGATACAATAATTTTTGGATAGATTTTTTCCTGCCAAGCAAGCAGCCTAAATTCTGAGGGATATATGCGCGATAAAATAGAAAGATGTAGAGAGCCTTCATGAATATTGGGAGCAATTTAAAAGGCTGTGCACATCATATCCTCAACATGGAATTATAGAACAGAATCTCATCCAATATTTTTATGAGGGATTGCTGCCTATCGAGCAAAAAATGATGGACGCAGCAAGTGGTGGAGCGATTGTAAATAAAACACCCCAGGATGCACGTGATTTAATCATGATTATGGCAGCCAATGCTCAGTCATTTTCCACCCAAGTGAGAACCATCGAGAAGAGTTCATGAGGTAAGTACTTTAAACCTTGAATCACAAATCTCACATCTTACCTTTGTAATGCAAGGTTTGGCCGTAAATCTAAAACCATCAAGAGCAACCAACTTCCAGCAGTGCTCAAGTCATCAAAAATCATCAGGTATGTCCTTAGAGGATATGGTTAAAACCTTGGTAACTAACACTCAACATTTCCAACAGGTACCGAAACTAGATTTAAGAATCTGGAAAATCAAGTCTCTAAAATTGCAACATCGGTAGGTAAGCTGGAATCAAGAGGCAAGCTTCCGTCTCAAGCGGAAGTGAATCCTAGGGAGAATGTGAGTGTTGTGACCTTACAAAGTGGTAAAATATTACCGGAAGTCCCCATCAAGAGGCCAAAACCTGATAAGGAGCAAATGTTGGAAATATAAAATCCTAGACATAAAAAAATTAAGGAAAATAAAAAGTTGACCCAGGAAAAGCCAGCAAAAATTCATGTCCTTTCCCCGAGAGACTGGAAAAAATGAGTAGAGAAAAGGAGGAAAAAGAAATTCTGGAAACCTTTTAGAAAGTGCAAGTAAATATTCCTCTACTTGATACGATCAAGCAAGTGCCCAGGTATGCAAAATTTTTAAAGGATTTGTGCATGAATAAAAGAAAATTAATAGGTTTTCAAAAAAGTGAGTGTCAACAAGAGTGTGTCTACTGTAATTCAGAGAAAAATATCACCTAAATGTAAGGACAAGGGGATGTTCACGACCCTCATTAAAATCGAAGATGTTAAAAATGCTATGTGTGATTTGGGTGCGTCAATAAACATTATGCCTTCATCCATTTATGATTCTTTGAATATTGGACCTTTGAAAGAAACAGGAGTTGTGATATAGTTGGGGGATAGGTCAACAATTTATCCTATCAAAGTCCTCGAAGATGTTTTGGTGTAGGTCAACGAATTAATTTTTCATGCAGATTTGTATGTCCTGCAGATGGATTGTAAGACATCTTCAAATTCATCTAATATTCTGTTAGGATGACCATTCTTGACAACAGCAAGAACTAGAATCAACGTTCATGAAGGAACGCTGACGATAGAGTTCGATAGGGAGGTTATTAAGTTTAACATGTACGATGCAATGAAATACCCTCCTAACATTTTTAGTGTTTGTGTCGCAGAAATAATTGAGCCCCATGTTCAACAAAATTTTGAAATCAATGAGGAAGATTAATTATGGTCAGCATTAAATAATGCTGGGAATTTTAAAAACTCGTTTGTTTTGAAAAACAATTTGGTACGAGTTATAGATGATAAAGGGCCACTTTGGAAGGAAAAATGGAGATAAAAAGAAGAGCTTTGGGCATGCTACCATAAGCCTTTTCATGAAGGATTTTCCATTCAACCAATGTGTGTCATCATGTTGAGTGACCCACCTAACGAGTAGATTCGAACAGGAAGTCGAGGTGGGACTTGAAAAACTAGAACTAAATTTTTAGTTTATGTTTTTATGTTTTTTATCTTGTTAAGTTTTATGCCCATAAGGAGTCAAATAAGATGATAGTTCATTTTAAGTTAGTTAGTTTCAGTTTTATTATCTTTTACATTTCAATCTTTTTAATTCATTAAGTCTGATTTAATTTTCTTGTTTCTGGGTGCATAATTCGAAGTCAGAAGGTTAAAGGATTAAAACACTACATTTTTATGTTTTAATGGAAGCTTTATTTTGTTTTAACTCAACTTCTCTTTTTCTTATGATTTAAAGGTTTTTAAAATGCATATTTAACCCATCTCTCTCTTTTTATTATATAGGACCCATACTTCTCTTCTCTCTCCCGAAATCACTTTTTTATCAAATTAAGGATTTTGCAGAAAATGGTGAAAGCCACAGGTGGAAGTTTGGCGACCAAGAGAAAGGATAAAAATGACCCAATAATAGTGGAGGATGATGAACCGCTCATATTGCTTGCCAAGAAACAATCGATGGTCTCTCCTCTGATGAGACCCAAGAAGAAGAGAGAGAATCAAAAGAAGAAGTTGCAAAAAAACTAGAGCAACAAGCAGGCGTTGGAGCAATAGAAATCAGGCCAAATGAGGAAGTTACTAGAGAAGTTGAAATACATGTTGAGACAAAATAGATTCTGATGCTGTGAATGTGTTACTTTGTGACTTGATGACTGGAAATGTGTTATCAAAATCAGTAGTTTGGGTATAATCAATTTTGAGAAATGGTTTAGCTTAAGGCATGACTAATGGATATTTTGAGTGATTAGCTGCAATATGATGCTATGCCTTAAAATGAAAAAAATTGTATGACTAGCTTGTGGATATATGCTTAGTTTAATTCTTTTTCTGCCAAGTATCATTTGTTTTGAATTTGTATGCAAACTAGGAAAAGAAAAAGAAAATAAAAATAAATAAAACATGTGTAGTACCAATATTGGCTGGTTCGGGTGGTATGACACTGGGACTCCTTAAGTGCCTTATGTACGAAGCCGTTGATGTTGGGAGAATTCGACCCTTTTATAGGCCGTATAGAAATTTGAATAAAACACATGTTGATTACCAAAACAAATACATTTACCTTTACCAATTAGGTTAGGTGGTCGGACCTAATGCCCCTTAAAATATTTTTTGTGTATGGAGCTATTAACAATGAGAGAGTAACCCCCTTTAGGGCCGACTAGATCTCAAAATTTTGAAAGTTCTTGCAAGTTTTAAATTTTTACAAAAAAAAAACTAGTTTTGCTAAATTGTATTGAAACAGGGTATTTGGAGCTTGGCAGCAACTGTGATTATCTTAAGCATATGTCTACTTGTGAAAAATATGTTGCTTGGAAATGAATTATAAATAGTTGTGCATCATTTTGTTTGCGAAGACCTTGAGAATCCTATTATGAGTGCTGAATTGTTAAACTATTTTGATGAGTTGGCTTTGCCTAAATGCTGAGAATGATTGCTATTTCCTTGACTCTTGCTACTTTGATGAAATTGGTTTGGAATTTTGTTTGGAAGAAGGGATTGAGAATGCTTGAGGGTAAGCATTGTTCAAGTATGGGGGTATTTGATCAAGTGTCAAATTGCATGATTTTCATAGGAAAAATGATCTATTTTAGGTAGATAATTTGGCTAGAACAGTTGACTTGGTATTGTTTTATATTTTTGCAGGTAAAAATAGTAAAAAGTGAAAAGATGGATAAAATGGTAATTTTATCTCGTTTTTGATCAGATGACGAAAATACAAGGCTTATAACCATGGTTTATGGGCACAAGAAGGCCAAAAGCGTCTGGCACTTGATAATCGAGCTGTTTTAGTTTTGAAATTCAAAAATCAGATAGGGATTAGATCAGATTTTATGAATAAAGGATAGGAATGTTATCTTAGTTATTTTATATTTATTTTATTTCATTTTCTCACTTCTATAAATAGGAGGATTTGTTCCTATTATAAGGGGGGAATTAATTAGAGAATTTGCAAATCAATTTAATTGTTCTTTCATTTATTTTTATTTACTATTTTCTTTATTTTTCATTATGTTTTATTTTTGTGTTATGTCTATGATACTTGACTATGCATTTCTTAATTTCTAATCGAAAGCAACACAAAGTAATTCATTGAAGTTATGTGAAATCTAAATGTTTTTAATTCTAATGGTGAATCACTATTTGCCTTAATTATGTTTTTCATAGAACCATTATTATTTTCAGATATGTGTGAAAAAAAGCTCGTCCCATGTGTTCGATTATAATATATTGCTATGCAAGTTGTGTTGATCCGGAATTGTCTCTCGACTTGCTAGAGTAGCAATCAAAATATTATTCAGCTAAATTGAGATTTAATTATTTTATGAATTTTGGTAATTTGGTTTGAACATGGCGGAGCTGATTTTTAAGTGTTAACTTGAGTCGGGTTTTTTTAGTTCTTAGTGCGGTTTCTAGAAGACTAAGTAAGAGCTAGTTCCACAATGTTTATTCGGAAATTGGAACGATTGTAGAGAGCTAGTTCCTGGTCGTTTTATAACTAAGGAGAAATTGGTACGTGCGAGGCTGTATTTTGGCGTACTATAACCGGCTTAGTGATTTTACCATTAGACTATTTATGAATCAATGATTGTGATTTCTCAATGAATTGCTTGTGACTTTTCGATTAGTAAATTTTTCAAATATTGATTTTCTCTCAAAACAAAACTTTAATTTTTACTTTATTTATTTTCTCTGATTCATAAAATATTTTTATTTTATTTTATACGCAAAGAATCGAAGGATCTTCCCGTCCCTGTGAGATCGACCCTTCTTCCACTACTGCAAATATTTTTAATTTTCTACGTGAAAAGTAGGAATTAATTTGATGGTTTTGACACCCGATCAATGGAAGACCTAAAGAAGAATTTGTTATCTGTGAGACAACCGGATGATTTGGATTGTATTATTCAAATTTAAAAAGTAATCATGAAAATTAGCCGAGGAGCGCTGGTAATTATGAAAGGAGAAAATATTTTAGTACAAATCAACCAATTTCACATTATATATCATGTTTCGAAATCCATGAAATTTTTACATTATATTTGATTCCAAGAATCATACTGTTCTTTGGAGATATGAATTATATTAGTGAAGTATTTAAGAAACAACATACAAATGAAGCAGAATAATCTTAACAATCTCAGTTGTAGTGTTATTCGCATTATATTCAACTTTCTTATAATATTGTCTACTTGCCATACAAAACGAAATATACACATAAGCATGTAGATAAGACTTGTAATAATCAATCAAATGACAAACCAAATCTTTGTTGGAAAACTACTCTTGAGCCGAATCATAAACTTGCTCTTGTCAAAGGGGAGGATGCTCATGACCCTACTCCATATTATTGTTTGGTCGGCCGACTGATCTACTTAACTACTTCATGACTTGAATTGAGTTACCGTTTGAATATTCTTGCTCAATTTATGCAGCAACCAAAGAAGGCTTATTGAGAAGCTGCATTACAAGTAGTCCAATATTTGAAGAGTAATCTTGGACATGGTATTCTTTTGCAAACATAATTGGAACTCATCAATATGCTTATTGTGACTCTAATTGGGAAATCTCCTGTTTCATGGAAAATTAAGAACAACAGATAGTTTCTCACGTTTCTACTAAAGCAGAATATTGGTCCATGCCTACTGTAGTTTACAAGCTTAAATGGTTGAAACGTTTGTTGCTATTTCTTGGTGTTTATCATTTTGGTTCCATGCGCTTGTACTGTAGCAGTCAGTCTGCTCTAGACATCACGGCAAATCCTGTATATCATGAATGAACCAAACACATCGAAGTTGATTGCCATTTTATTTGTAAGGAGATCCAAAATGGCAATATTGAAACCTCTCATGTGCACTCTTCTCTCCAACTTGCTGATGTTTTTAGTAAAGTTTTGGGCGATAGACAATTTCAATTTCTCGGGCATTTTAAATCTTCATGCTCCAACTTGAGGGAAGTATTGAGATAATCTTGGACAGCAACACAATTCATGCAGCAAATAAAGAAATGATATTCTCTAGGGTACTTAGCTATAATAGTAGTTGTATTTTTAGTAGTTTTCTTCGTATAGGAAATCACGTTTTACACAGACATAGAAGTTTTTTTCTTATAGGAATCTTGGAGTTGTATATATGTTTGAAGTGAATAACGAGAAGGCAAGGCATCTTTTCGATCCGCATATTTCTGTTTTCTTCACTAACTTTTCCATATTTCTGTATATGCGGTAATGGTCACGTTCAGCATAAGATTTAACAATCATTTCAGTACAATAAAAGCTTTTGTTTCCTGCATTTCATTCATCTTATTTTTCTTAATCTATTACAACCATAATCCTCATGTAGAACAATGCAACATAGGCACACGTGTGTGTACATATTTATATATATATATATATATATATATATATATATATATATATTTATTTATTTAAAATTAAAAGGACCAACCCGCGCAAGGCACGAGGTTATTATTTTCCGGTTGTTATTACGAGATAAGGCTGGCCATGGCGTAGCCTTGAAAAAAAGTAAATATTTTTGGATAAATATGCATACATACCGGATCAACTTGAAGAGCATGTGCCACGCCTTGGAAAGTTGAGCCAAATGTGGACCACGTCTGCACCATATTTCTAAGATTCCAAAACATATGTATACAAATATAATTATGAATGGCGTTATTAAGGAAAAAGAGAAAAGGTAAGAATGTTAATACTCGGCATGTTAAAGTAGTAACACGGTCTATAACAACTTGTTGGAGAGACCGACGACCCATCTTTATCTTCTTTTCGAATGGTTTTCTACTATCACTAATAGGAGGAGGATTCTTCACGGCAGGAAGGATCCAGTGTGTGTACCACATTTATATTTTCAGTTAATATTAGCTCAAATGCTGATTACTCCTCTTATGAATTTAAAGACATAATCCAAAATAACCTTCACAACTGGCTCCATGGCCTTCAAACATTCAGGCTCTGAATTGTCATACAACTGTCCACCACTTTGTTGATTATAATGATGATAAACTTTAAAGTTATTAGAAAAATGGATACCACTTTTTGATCAATTTTAGACTTTGTGGTTTTTTATCCTGAAAATGGATGAATAAACTTTCTAACCAAAGCTTCCTAATAAAAATCAATTTAAAGTTATTAAATTTAAGAATTTAACGGATTAAATTTAAGAATTTAAATTTTTCATTTTTATGAGATTTTAATTATCACATAAAATAGGATATTTTATAAATATTTTATTTTCAATAGATATAAATTTTAATATTTATATTTTTTATTTAATTTATTATTATTAAACTTATAAATATATTAAATCGGATAGTATTTTTTTCAAATATTTATACGTTTAACAAGATATATATATATATATATATATATATATATATTAAAATCTTATAAATTAAATAAATCATTAATTCATGATTTGGTAATCAAAATATTATGTAATATATTATATAATTAATTAGTTTTAAGAAATATTTTTTTCCGGGAATGCGGTGATGGATACCTCAATTTCAAAGATAAATATATAAAAAGAACTCTTTTTTGATATAAATATTTTTATTTTGTATATCTAAAAATGTAATATGTTAGGGGATAGTTTCAAAAATACTTCAATATATCTTTACATGTGAATGTTTATTGAATTTAAAGCACAAATATGTATAGATCTATGAACCTTTTAATCATAGAGATTTTAATATTATATGTAAAAATTATTTATATAAATAATTTAACACATGTTTAATAGTATATGGAGGAAATTATTCTTTTTTGAGAAAAAAAAAAAGTGAATTTAATGGTTGTGGACGTATACGGTGTCACTGTACCAACACGTTTAACACTTGAGCCGAGGTCGTTTTCTATCCACTGGAGATTCTTCACTACGCACCTTTCATTTGATTTTCCTTATGCCCATATAAATCTCACATTTTTTAAGAATATTTATAAAGTAATGAGTTATCCTTTAAGTTATTTAATACAGTATTATTGATTATAATTATTTAACTTAATAATAATAATAAGTTTTATACAATAATATTAGTAATTATAGTAAATAAACCAATATATTTATGTATATATTTGATTTTATTATTAAGGTATAACGTATTTGTAATTTGTTAAACTTGATATGTCTTTTCATTTTACCTCTTTTATTTTGACAGTACATTTAGTGTTTCATCTGAACCTGTTATGTTCATACCATATTAATGAGGATGATGCTCACAATCAACCTACAAAACTAGTCATCATGAGGATGACGCTGCATTTAACAATCAACGTGGTGAAATAGATTTTAGCACTACTAATAACATTCAACAAGGGCGACCATTTAAAGTATTTGTTATAGTGGAAAGATCAGCTAGACAAGGAGATCAGCTAGGAGAAGAAAGATGAGTTTCAAGCATTTAGACATAAGATTGAAGATTTTATGAGAGATCAATCAACGTGATCGTTGAACGATTAAGTGGGGGAGAGTATCAAGGGGTTAAGTTTTATTTATACAAGGATAGAATACATATTTACAAATTGTATTTTATTTATTGAAATTTTGGGTATGATAGATGGAATATTTTGATGTCTCCTCCTATCAGGTCCAAACATGCTTCTAATGCTCTATATGACTTTATGTAAGATTTTCCTGCATTTGGATATAAAGTATGAAAATTAAATCTTTATATTCTTTACTGATTAATGAAAAAAGTAGTCATATTTATCCTTATATCTTATTCTTCTTATCTATACCTTATTGTGTGATGTTTTGTTGTCTTATGATTATAGTTGTCTTACTATATATCGTTTTTATGATTATGTTATGATACGTTATGTATGATATAGATAGCTATATCAATTCAAATATGGAAACTAATCTTCTTGCATATATATAGATTTACCCAATTAATTGACTTGTTGAGATAGTGACTAAATACAAGCATCACATGACTCTAAAAGAGAAGCATTTGACTTAAACTCATGACAATTAGGCATTAGGTCGAATCACTATTATTCACAACATTTATTTTCTCTTTTCTCTACTTACTACTTTCAGCTTACTAATTTCGAAAATATTTTAATTTGATTTTTTTTAAAACTTTTATAAAAAGAATAGTTTAGTTTTTCATTTTGGATATTTTAATATTTTCTTATGAAGAAGCTTTTGAAAATTAATTATTTTTAATTCTATTTTATTTATTTTAAAGCTGATTTACAAACTTATTGTTTTATTACTGAAATTAGTGTTATAATTTAGTTTGATTGAGAAAAGTATTTCAATATTTTGATTGGAATTTAATTGTTTTAATTTTAAAAAAATCAATTTACCTCCTTTTAATCATGGATTAATATATATTATATATATTATTAATAACTTCATCTGTACGAAAACTTTATTATTAAACTATTACTATTATTAAGTGTTATGGTAATATTAAAAAATTTTAAAGAACTCAAATTTGGACGTTGCAATTTTAGATGTTGGATTGGACCACTGACATTTGATGAATTACAGGACAAATTAAAATAATTATGTTCGGCATTATTCAGTTGATTGCTGACTACGTTTTCATTGCAATAATCTTAAGCCCAATTATTCACATACAGTTAAATCAATTATTATCATCATTTTTCTTTCTTTAATTTATTGCATGGCTTCAAAAAATTAGCATCTTTTTCGTATGTTATTTTCTTGTGGTCCAATATCAGTAGACAAGCAGGAAAATAATGTGAATATAAAACTCAAAATTTAGAAAATAAATTAGTGCCATTTATTTGAAACAAATTATTTAAATTTTTATAAAAAAATTTAATATAATAAATAATTAAAATTAATTTATAATTCTCATATTTCTTAAAAATAATTACACTATTTAATTTTTAATTTTAACATAATTAATAATTAGAATAAAGAATTTCATCATACTTCATTTTATTATTTCATAAATAGCATGATATTCTTTTATAATTTAATTAATAATTTGTATTTATTTCTATGCGTCAAAAATATAGATTGCAAAATTTTTTTGATAAATACTAAAAAGGTATTTCAATAAATTTTTTTTTAATACATGTTAGTGTAATATGATTAATACATCAATATAAAAATGTCACTTATATCTAAAAACATATGTCAGATCTACAATCTCCATCATAATTTTTTCAAAAAATTAAAATTAACTTAAATCTCATATTTTCATGAAAAATATTTCATTTTCATATTAGATTAAGAAATACTTTTTTTATTATGTGTATTTTTATTTCATAATTTTTTTATTTACCATTTTTATTGGATAAAATTATAAATTTATTATTAGTATTAGAATATGTATTAAATTATTTTGAATAGTTACAATTTTATTAATTTGCTTGATATTTATATCGTGATAATATAATTAATACTAATTATATAATAATTAATATAATTAAAATGCTTAAAATAATTAATATATATTGTGATAATAATATCAGATATCAAATTGGAGATAAGTTTTCTGAATGATGAGAGGCGATGTATCCAATATCAAAATATGTAACCCACCATATAACAAATAAAAACAAGTAAATAGAGAAGAATAGAGGGGGATTTTGAGTTTGAATTTTAAAAAATCATTGAGATGCTTTGATAGTCGAAATCAAACGGTGAACGATTTGTTCGAGAAAATTAAATATTTAACGAAAGTCAAAAACTTGAAGGAATAAACTAATAATAATTTGAGTGTAAAGAAAATGAAGAGAGGACTGTTTTGGAATGATTGGTAGGAGAAGACTAGAAGGAACTACTGTTGATAAAGATGAAGAGAGGACTGTTTTGGAATTTATAGGATGCAAATGAACAAATAAAAAGAAAAAGAAATAAAATTTTAGATTCTGCAAAGTTTTCGGGTACATTGGGGAGGCGGCGGTGGTCCCAAAATTAAGAAATAAGCCAACAGGAGGGCACATGGGCGTCATTTTGTTTGAACCCGTTTTGTATTTAATTTTTACTAATAATGTCACAAGTTCATTAGGGCTATGAGGTCCCAATTTTCCTGTACAAATATTTAATACAATCATTCAGTTTTCTCCTTCTAGATGATGCTCCCAACTCTCTTGTGCCCACTTCCCATGCATGCTTTTTTTAGTTTACCAATAATCATATTTCCTTTCTTTTTCTTTTTCCTTTATATTTTTTATCCCATTTTATATCAATTTATATTATAAATAATAATACACATCCATAAACCCTATGCATATACTTCAAACATTATATTATAATATCAACATTGTTAAAAATACGAA
>CANYBF010224901.1:0-14105 GCA_948192965.1 Dalechampia spathulata | reverse complement strand
GGATGGTTCCGGATTGGTCCAACCGACCCATAGCATGAGTGCTAGTTAAACCCTTCAGAGATTGGGTTCGGGTGGTGGAGATCTATTCTATGAGTTTCCAAAATTGATTTTACCATTTTAGTTGGGATTAATTATCCTAAGTAGGCGAGCATGCAAGTGTAATTGTAAACACACAGGTGTCATGTGAATTGGCATTTTGCAAGGTTGCACGTAAAATGACATATAAAGCTATATGGCATTTAGATGGCATGGCATATGCATGACATGTGATATAGCGATAAAAGTAACATGGCATAAGCATGTCATGTGAGCGTGAATGACATATCATATGCATGATATGGCAACCTAATACGTAAGCATATATTATGGCAAATAACGTATGATATTATGCGTTTGAACGTTTTTGATTCATTTTAGTGTTAGGCGTGTATCGTATGCAATGCGTATGCAGAATGAATGGAATATCATATGCATGATATGTAAAGTGATGCATGACATGGCATATGTTATGACATGGCATAATAAGTGGCATACCATATGCATAGTGTGTGTATGGCACATCATATGCATGATATGTGTGATGGTGGAATACATGGCATATGCATGACATGTTAGATGTATGTTATACCAAATGCATGGCATGTGAAGTGATGTGTGACATGGCATATGCATGGCATGTATAGTAGAATGTGCTTGTGTCATGTGGCATGACATGTGAAATGTTGTATTATAGCATGGCATGGTATAATTGTATGGCATACCACATGCATGGCATGTTTAAGTGGATGACATACTATATGTATAGCATGTGAAGTGAATGACATTCCGTATGCATGGCCATGTGAGATGATGAATGACATGGCATATGTATGACATGGCATAGTGGTGCGTATGTGAATGTGTATTCAATATAGTATATGTATGGCATACGGTATGTCATGTGTTATGGCATATGATGTGGCATAGTATATGACATGGTATGACATATATGTATGCATGATAAAGTGTATTGGTTGATTGAGCATATCGAATTGCGTATTGGCGTATTTGCATATTTGCGTATTTATATATATATACATACAAAATATAGTATGTTATGGCATACGGTATATGCATGACATGCATAGTAGTGTGTGCATGTGTCATGTGACATGGCATGTGACATGTTGACATAGTATATTTAAGCAAATACACGAATAAAAATAAAGGCCGGTGAAAGGGATCGAGGAAATTAGGGGAAACAGACAAGGCAGGGGGAATTATTACAGACCGAATAAAATAATTCTACCCTATTACAAATATTCCTCGCATACAAAAATTCCCGGGTATTAAGTAATACCCCTTCTTCCACTCGAATTGCACAATCTAAAATGCACGATGGATTAATATGCAAAATAGACAAATAAATTCATTAGTAGCAAATGAATTTTGGATTTAATTGACTAGTCCAATACCATTTAAAAGTATGAACCAAGAGTCAAAATGCAACAATTATTAGGCAATAATTGAAATAATAAACACAAGTCGGATCGCGAAAATTCACTTTAATAAAAATAATTTTAAGCAAAATTATTTTATTTAATCATGGAAAATTTAATTGGTAGGACTATTATCACACATAATTTTGGAGGTAGCCCTACGACCAATTAAAAATGAATCCTCTCAAAAACCGCATTTATACGAGTAAAAATTGCATTTTATCGTAAAAATTAATTTTGAGGCCAAAATTAATTATGTAAAAATTATTTTATGACTTTTCCAGAATACCTTGACTATGTGTGGCACACATCCCATGATGTGTGCCACACATCAAAGACCGATCTGCAAGAAAATTAAATCTGTCAGTATAGAAATAAACTTCAGACAAAATCCAGCAACTTTAATGAAGACAGTATCTCATTTTGAGCACGAATCGACCTCCGGTTCATCAAACCAAATATTAATTAAGAAATTAATTGAAATAATTAATTTTAAGGCTAAAATCAAGTAGGTCTGGATGATTTATGATAGATCCAGAACCCCAAGTGCACGAGAAAGCTACTACTGGAAAATTCAAAATCGAAGCGGTTCGGGCGAAAATCAGGTTTTTCTGTGAAAATTGAAGCCAATGTGTGCCACACATTAACTGTGTGTGGCGCACAAGGGCAATATGTGGCGCACATGACAGAGAAAACAGAAGGAAATTTGAAAATTTTTCAGTAGAAACCCTAGATCCAACCCCGATCTAGGTAGATCGGACCTGAAAATGGATTTTGCTTCGTGGATTTGCATCCGAATCAAGAAAAATAAATTTAAAGTTAAAATTATTTAAAATTCGGCTAGATTTAGGGCAGATCCAAGGCATCCAAGGCATGGAAAAGCCTTAAATGGCCTTGGATTGGCCAGATCAGATGAAAAAAAGCATTTTCTGGAAAATTTTGGGATGATGTGCGCAGCACATGACCCCATGTGCACCACACATAGGTTGTGTGTGGCACACATGAGGTGATGTGCGCAACACATCCCCCATAGAATAGTGACAGAATGAAGAAAATTGAAGAAAACGGGAAATTTACCTTATTCCGGCTGAGTTTTCTTCTTGATCTTGCTTGATTACATGTTTAGGGAGCCTAAACTAACCAATTTTGTCACTAAATCCAAGTGGTTTAATTAATTAGGGGCCTAATTAATTGAGTGGAAATTTTGGCAGAGTTTTTGGTGCCCTTAGAGAGCAAATTTTCGGATCACTTCTTCAGACCCCTAGCTCTATATTTATAGAGCAATTTTTGGGCGTGGAAATTTTGTAATTTTGGCCTTGATTTGAAGAGATGTGCGCCACACATTGCCAATGTGCTGCGCACATCACCTTTTGACCCTTTGTGTGGGGCCCACTGTGGTTATTTTTGGGACGCTCCCCGAAGCGTATAAGCGTTATTTGACGTAAGGAACAACTTTTTAGAAGAAAGTTTTTCCAAATTCGGTCTCGAGAAGGCTCCCGACCAAACATCTTTTTATGAAGTTACTATGCAACGTGCGTAGCACATAGTGCGATGTACTACGCACATCGTGATGCGCTCCGCTTAGTACGGGCAAAATCGAATGCGCACCATATGTCAACCAAAGTGCAATCGACATTTCGAGAAACTTTGCAGTTATAAGTTTTCTCAAATTCGGCCCCGAACATCGAGTTTTGGCTAATGGGCCCAATTTAGGGTTTGCGACCCAGTCTCGGCCCAAAATGGCATTTGGCGTGCCAGAAGGTCTTTTCTTGCGTAGGTATCAGTGGAAATGTGTTCTGTATGTCAAGAACACACAGATTGGTGAATTTGGGCAATGGGCCCACCTGGGTTTCTTGGCGATGGGCGATGGGCCTAGAAAGTGGCAAATAGCATGCCAAGCATTTTACCTGAAGTAAGACAGTAGGTAGGATGTATTCTGTGCGTACAGAATACATCAAAAGGGACTATAGTGGGAAGCAGGCCCCACTAGTGTTTAGCGGCCTCCACAACGCAGTGAGTCCAGAAATGCGGCATTCGGGATGCCACGGGGTATGCCTTGTGTAAGGCAGCAGCTGAATGTATTTTGTAAGTACAGAATACACAAAATATGCTAATTGGGGAAGGCGGGCCCCGCCTGCATACAATTCCTAGTGAATAGTGACCTAGGTTCAAAATGCAATATTTTACATTATGTGTATCCTACTATGCGTAGGCAGGTATGGAATGTATTCTGTAAGTACAGAATACACATAATAGACTAGTAGAAGTTATGGGCCCTACTAGTGTCCTAGGTGGGCCCCAAAGCGTAATGGGCCCAGAAGATGGCATTTGTGATGCCAAGCACTGTGCCTTGCGTATGGCAACTGGAAAAGGTATTCTGTAAGTACAGAATACACAAAATAGGCAGTAGGGGCAGCGGGTCCCACTGGTGTCTTAGGTGGGCTCCACAGCGTAATGGGCCCAGAAGATGACATTTGTGATGCCAAGCGCTGTGCCTCGCGTAAGGCAACTGGAAAAGGTATTCTGTAAGTACAGGATACACAGAATAGACTGTAGAGGCAACGGGCCCCGCTTTTGCTTAGTGGGCCCCACCTGTATACTATTCATGAGGAATAGTACCCAGGGCCAAAAATGCAATATTTCACATTTCGAGTGATTTGCCTTATGTAGGCAATAGGGAAGAGTGTTCTGCATGTACAAAATACTCAGAATATACGGTGGGTCCCGCCAGGCACCATGGTGGGCCCCACCAGTTCTAAGATGTTCTGCACACCAGAACATACAGAGGAAGACACAGAGGTCTATATGCATAATCGGGATCGATACCAGGGACTAAATCCTAGCCGAATCAACAAAGATTCAGAATTATACGATGGTGAAAAGTGAGGGTCAACATAGCTCATGTAAAAATTAGAGCAAAACACAGTCTTGCTAAGTTCAAAACTTGCAAAGGCAGCTTAGAATTCTTACCTGCAATAGGAGCAAGGTACCACTGAAGTGCTTAGACTGTCCTCACTTCACTTTGTCCAACCCAAGGATCGTCTCTGTCACAATCATAGGAAAAGGAGTCCGACCCTCTGCCATCTGGTCTATCATAGGCCCGATCAGCAAGTCTTCATGACCAGACGAATTAATAAACAGGAATTACGCTAGCAATCTGAATCCCACTATCCTCAATCATGAGGAAGTATTTGCAGATTTTTGGCTACCCAGTCAAAAAAGAGCAATAAGGTCAATGTAAGTGGCCTCACCTTAATTGGATTGACATCAAAAGCTCTAATCAAATACAAGAACACATCTCCAATGGGCACAAGTACTGTTAACATCGCTATCATGTTACAGGTAACTTTGAGGATAGCAGCGAACTCCTTGTACATCAGGCATAACTCAACATGACCAAGCCGGAAAACATGGGCCACTGGATCATAGAATTACACGACAGTGTGTAGGAAAGCATTATTGATTGAGACTTGCTAAAAGGTCCTTAAGTATTGGAGTTTGATCTCGCTTAACAGGCTCCACTCATCGTTGCCCCAACGGCGAGAAAGAGTGTGAAAAGCATATAGTGATTGTTGAGTCATTATCTATTTAGCTTCTGCAAAGAAGATCAAAGAAATTATGTTTTGGTAATAAAGCATAAAGCATAAGATATTTATAGCAGCAAACAACTTTGGATTCCACTAATAAATCTAAAAGATACACAGTTCAAGCTTTTGGCTGTTTTTAAAGCTGTACACCACAACCCTAGTGTACTAGGCCCATATGCTAGACTATAACACACTATCTTATTATTCTAATACATAAACTACAGAGTTTTGATATCATGCATATGGGAATCAGACATCATGTCTCCTCTAAGCATCATCTTTACCAGAATGGTCTTCATCAGCGATGGGATTATTTGGAACCTCGATGTTGTATCGTTCCAGACGCGCTGTTAGCCAGGCGATCTCTCATCCTATCTGCTCTGTCATCTGAGCATAGCAATCATGCTCCTCTCATTCCACTTGCCTACTTGTCTGCAAACATAAACATATAGGCATATAAGTCATGCATCAATGCATTTCCATGCACTCGTATTTAAAATAGGTACTCACTTAAACAGTCAGTATCTTTGAGGTACGATAGCGACGTAACCCGACCAGCAGCCTTGAATCATCCGCCATGGCATCTCGAGGCACCTGCAAGATCAGCATATATAAAACCACTAAAGTCAAGGATGCATGAAGCACATATACTCACATGGGTGGTGTTCAAGGGATCAAATTTAATCTTGCTCCTTGCCAGTACCGGGAAAGAGCTCTCATAGGGATGACCAGTCTCATCATAAGTGAAGATTAGTGGACTCTATGGCTACATCAATTGACCCTCAATGAAGTCTAAAAGGTGCTCACACCCAGGGGGCTCTTTGGAGTGTCATACATCAACCTCGATGGGACCACATCAGGTCTAGAATTAGGGGATCTCTTCGAGGTACTGCCACCTCAAGAATTACCAATAGCTGGTGAACCACGATGCCCACCTCGACTGCTATAAAAATCGAGTCTGACTCCAGTCCCACTAGCTCTATCATGCTGACCTCTGCATGTGGAAAGCTCTACAGGCCCCAATAGCCTCATTTGAATGAAAGTATGATAGTCCACTGGTGACTCTGACAGACGCTCATGCCTAGGAATGCCAGTCAATGCAGCAATCACCTCTGGGTCTATATCAGTACAGGAAGCCCAAAACATCACACATGGAGCAGCAACAGGCTCTATGCACCCTTCTGGCACCAATTGTCAGTTAATGATGCACTCACCAAGGTAGAAAAGCCTACTCTCAAGACTGTCCAATAGCATATGTCACTCATCTTTACGCATCAAGCTTGTCTGATAGTCCGGCCTCAGAAACATATTGCTCCAGGGATCGAGGTGCACCTATTCCAATAAGGCAATTAGGTGCCTGCTTAGGTATTTCTCAAACTAATTCAATATGGTTTATGCTAATTAAATTGTTTCTCTATTACCTAATCCCAAGTTAGAGTGTTGAGATGCTCTCTCAAATCATCCATTGTATAACCTGGCCTTTTATGTGGTTCACTCCATGCTTGCATACGTGAAAAGCCAAGTGGTATTCCATGTGGGATATCAGGCTCTGACAAAAGCCCAAACTCATAAGCCATGATCTGCAAGGTTAACACACAGTCAGCAGAAGACTTAATCAAGCATTAGTATCAGGATCAATAGAATTCTGCTTACCTCGATAACTTGCCAGCAACCAATAATGCGGTCTCTATAGTGCCTACTGCAGAGGTCCAACTCCTGTATCAAATGAGTGAGACCAGCGCTGCCCCAGTCAAATCTCCCAATGGCATCCAAGTCACGAAGGGCCCATAACACAAATATGTGAACGCTGTTCCTAGGGTCGTTGAACATAGTACACCCCAACACATACAGTAGAAAACTACAGGTGTACTGGTCTATAGAGATGGTCCTGCCAAGGGTCTCAGCCAACATCGCTTCTCGAAGGCTGTCATAAGATATACTATGCCCACCTTGCACATTAGGTGACACACCTAGCAAGTCAAAGATCACGCCATATAACCAACGCGGTGATGTCAGTCTAGCATCAAAATGAATAGGCAGCCCTGCACATTCCAGTCCAGTGATTCTAACAAAAATCCCCGACATAATAGCAATAACACCCACTGGCAAGTGAAAGGTGTAAGTAAAGTCCATCCATCGCTCGACCATCGCTGTAATAACAAATTTGTTACACTTCTTCTCAATGCCAGTAAAGCACAAGATATATGGACCTAAGCAGCTCTGGTCCACTCTGATGCGCACCTCCCAAGGCAATTAGGAGTACCATTCAAAAATCCCTTGGAGGCTGCCAGCTCCAAAAATTATGAGCTCCCTTTATAAATTATAAAATTCATATCAGCTACAGACTAGATTACAAAATATAGACAATACTACAAAGGTCCTAAATCCCTCTTCTAAGCCTCAAAATCAATTCATTCATGCCTATGAATCAAAAAGATGCTAAATTTTTTGAAAAACGATCTAGAAACATGAATTTTTTGGCCATTTTTCATTGCAATATGCACCACACAATGCCTAATGTGCACCACACTTAAGTAATGTGTGTCACACATAGGGTAATATGCACCATATGTTGCAAGACCCATTTTGAAAAATCTAATTTTCACTGAACCGCCTCGATAACCACACATATACCTAAGCCTAGCTCTAACCTAGCATAAAATCTAAGCCTAACATTGACCTAAACACAATAAAAACAAGCCTAAACTTCATTTCCAAAAAACCATAAAATCGAGTCGAGTTACAGAAAACTCACCTTCTCGGCAGGAGCTCAGGAGCGATGCGAATCTATGGTAAATGTCTCCGTAATTACATCACCAAATCTAGCTCTAAAGTAAGCATCACAGGTCATGTGCTCAGTTAAGGCTTAGCTCGATACTAATTCGAGATCCCGAGGTGTTGATTACATTCTAAATCTAGCCATTTTCAGTAAAATCTCAGGTTTTGGGTGTTCGAGATTGAGAGAAAACTGGTTTAGAGGGAGGAAAACAAATGAATTTTTGGTTGAAAGCATTGGAATATAAAATTTCCAAGTAATGTGCACCATATGTAGCATAATGTGCATAGCATGTAACAGAAAATGCTAACATGCACCAGCCTACATAGTGGTTTGCTAACGTGCACCACCCCTATCAAGATGCATTTAATGAATTAAGCCTCTCCCAAAAATTTTAGAATTTTTGGAGGTTATTTGCTCTATGAAACCCAATTTTCACGATCCACAGCATCTGAAAAATCCAAAAAGTTAGTCAGAATGCAGCAGACTGATACTGTAAAATTTAGGTATTTTTCCTAAACCATTTAAATTCTAATTTCACTAATAAATTACTTTTCGATGTCTACTATAGACATGAAATTGATCCAGCAGACGAGCAGAATCAATCAAACCTTTGACTTCTGGTCAAACTGTTGACCAGACAATATCGCATTCTAGCAGAGGATTCTAAATGCAGATTTTAGAGAAGCCTGACACTTATTTGATGGCACGAGAATTGATCTGATGGTTGATCACCCCGACCCAGTAGACGGTCACCTCTGGTTCTGCAGTAACTACCCGATCCAGCAGAGATCATAAAATCAAGCCTTTAATTCTCAAACCATAGCAGTAAGCATCTGATCATTGACATCAGATGATTATCTCATAGTAAAGCCATTGGTCTTGTAGTGACCATCGATCAGCCTTGATCGTATAGCCTGAACGTTGGGCTCCTGATGATAGAATTGAGATTATTACTGGTCAAAAACCATCGACCAGAAAATGTCAAAGACCCAATAAAGGATCTCAAATGCCATTTTGGAGATAATTGACATTTATTTGATGGCACGAGCACTAACCCAGCAGACGGTCTTCCAGGTCCCACAGTTGACCACTTGATCTAGCAGAGATCATAGAACCAAACCTTTAGTTCCTAAATCCTAGCAGTATGCATCTGAATGCTGATTATAGATTATTTTAAGCCTCGTAATAAAGCCATCGGTCCCGTTGAGGACCACTGATCAGCCTTAATCACTTCAGCCCAAGCATCGGGCTCCTAGTTACAGAATTGGGATACAAGCCTTAACATAAGCACCAATTGATTAATTTTGATCCTTTAGCCCAAGCATTGGGCTCCCAGTGATAGAATTGGGTTCTAAGCCTCAACATGAGCACTCTACAAGCCTCAAACATAAGCACCATGTAAGCCTCAGAATGAGCATCAGACTTCGACACATGCATCGGTCAGGTACATCCTTTACTCTCGGTGAAAAGTCAGGTTATGATCAGGAATCATTTTGATGACTTAAGCTTGTATCGCCTCAAAATGATCCTGACCAGGGGGTAAACTGTTGACCCTGACTTTTCACCCACCTGTGATTTTGGGTTTTTATCGATTTAGCTTGGTACAAGTCCCCAATGTCGACCCCGATAGTGCATATATGCTTGTTTGACTTTCTCTGAGTATTCCAAGTGTACATAGAACATTATAGTTGATGGGGCTCACCTTGGGTGGCAGGGCCTACCATCCTTTTTAGCTTTCTCTGTGTATTCTGTACATATAGAATACATTACATTATGCCCATCAAAGATAGAGTACATAGCATGCAAAATGCTATATTTTGGGGGTGTAGCTTTACAAGCCTGAAATGAGACATATAGTGGGGCCCACCACCCGGGGCCCACCTAGTGAAAGCCAAATCTACACAATGCTTTAGAATGTCGAGTGCATCTTCGATGACATATGGCTCACGTTACATTTTGTTAGTACGAGCCTGTGTGCATTACCTGAAAATGCAACATGCATAGCATGTTACATAATGTGCTATGCATGTTACAAAAACAAGGCATTTGGTAGGGAGCTTTCCCGGGACCAAATCTAACGTGCTCCATATTACACAATGCCTTAGAATGTCAAATAATGATTATTTGACATATGGAGCATGTTACATTTTACTCGTACGAGGTGAAGTGCATTGTAATGTGCGGAGCATGTTATATAATGTGCTACGCATGTTATAAAAATAAGACATTTGGTGGGGAGCCTTCCCGGGACCAAATCTAACGTGCTCCGTACTGCACAATGCCTTAGAATGTTAAATAATTCTTGTTTGACATATAGTGTACATTACATTTTACTTGTACGAGGTGGAGCGTATTGTAATGTGCAAAGCATGTTACATAATGTGCTACGCATGTTACAAAAATAAGACGTTTGGTGGGGAGCCTTCTCGGGACCAAATCTAACATGCTCCATGTTGCACAATACCTTAGAATGTCAAATAATGCTTGTTTGACATATGGAGCACGATACATTTACTCGTACGAGGTGGAGCGCATTGTAATGTGCGAAGCATGTTACATAATGTGCTACGCATGTTACAAAAATAAGATGTTTGGTGGGGAGCCTTCCCGGGACCAAAACTAAAATGTGTCATATCACACAATGTCTTAAAACACAAAAAGACTATTGACATATGGTGCACGTTCCGTTCCAACCATAGTAGGCCCCATATGAAGGGCCAAAATGTAATATACAGAGTATGTTACATAATATACTACGCACATTAATAATGTGTAGTGCGCATTCCCTAATGTGTGGTGCACATTACCTAAAAATTTCAAAATCTGGACTGAAAATTGCAAATTTGCCAAACCCTAATTTTGCTTTATAAACATAGAGCTTGGGGTCATCTGAAGGGGGTCTGAAATTTGCAAAAGTGCCTAAACTCTATCAAAATCTCTTTAAAAATTAATTAAACAATTAATTAATAATCAAGAAAAACCTACTGCTATAAGGTAATTTCTTCCTTTTCTTCCATTTTCTTCCTGATTTTGCTAAAATCCTTTTATTTTTAGCTTGATTTTGAGTTGATTGGCTTCAATCATGCTTGTTTCGATTACTAATACTATTTCGTAATCAAAACCACACAAATCTAGCTTCGATCTGCTTAGATCCCAGCTAGATTTCATGATTTTGCAAAAATCCTTCATTTTCCTTCTGTTTCCAGAATAATGTGCGCTACACATACCATAATGTGCACCACATATTGCCTATGTGTGGCACACATTATCCTATGTACCATGCACATAGGTCAAAAATTTTCCAAAAAATGCAATTTTCCTCAGTTTTCACTTTTGATCTGATAAATCTAGTTACATTAGGGGCTTTTCCATGCCTCTAGTGTACTGGATCTTTCAAAAATCTTCCAGATCTAATTGGTTTCAACCTTGAAATTAATTTTCCATATTAGATGCTCATGTGCTTTTCAAAAATGCATTTTCTAGCTTCGATCTACCTAGATCTGAGCCGGATCTAGAATTTTTACTGAAAAGCTTCATTTTTCTTTAATTTTTCTTACAATGTGCACCACATATTCATGAATGTGAGCTAGATATTGCTTATATGTGGCACATATTGATCTATATACTACGCACATTATCTCTAAATTTCTAGAAAACTGAGTTTTTCTTCCATTTTCTCACCCGATCTGATTTTTCCAATGGCATTTGAGGCTTGTTCATGTCTCAAGTGTTCTAGATCTATCAAATATTATCTAGATCTAATTAATTTTAGTCTTAAAATTGATTATTCAAGTTAAATACCAATTTGCTTGTTTAATTTTCAATTCGGAGCCTGATTCGAACTCAAAATAAGGTACTTCCTTTATTAAACTTGCTGTATTTAATTTGTAGATCACTTTTATACTGATAAATTTGATTTTCTTGTAGATTGGTACTTAATGTGTACCACACTTTATGTAATGTGTGCAGTACATTGCTTACATGCTGCGCACATTGCATAACATGCTGCACACATTCCTCCCATTTTTCCAGAAAAATCATATTTTTCAATCATTTTTCAACCTGATTTGATGATTCCAGTAAGATTTCATGTTTGGCAGTAACTCAAGTGTATTAGATGCATCATAAATTAATTACATTTAATTAATTTTGGCCTCAAAATTAATTTTTCATGATCAAAATGCAATTTGGTTCATATAAATGTAATTTTTGAAAGGATTGGATTCAAATCGGTTGAGGGGATATCTCCAATTATGTTTATCTGATGTTATTATGAGCGCCAGTTTCTGCCGGGGCCCAGAGTGAGGCTTGCAAAAGTCACAAAATGGGGACCGTACTTGGAGCTAAAGTGTAGTCTTCCTAAGGGGTTCCCTTAGGGAATGATACGGACTCGAAAGAGTCACAAGGAGTCACCATCAGATGGTTCCGGATTGGTCCAACCGACCCATAGCATGAATGCTAGTTAAATCCTTCAGAGATTGGATTTGGGTGGTGGAGATCTATTCTATGAGTTTCCAAAATTGATTTTACCTTTATAGTTGGAATTAATTGTCCTAAGCAGGCAAGCATGCGAGCGTAATTGTAAGAACACAGCGCGTTATGTGAATTGGCGTTGCAAGGTTGCACGTAAAATGACATATAAAGCTATATGGCATTTAGATGGCATGGCATGTGCATGTCATGTGATATAGCGATAAAAGTAACATGGTATATGCATGACATGTGAGCATGAATGACATATCATATGCATGATATGGCAACATAATACGTAAGCACATATTATGGTAAATAGTGTACGGCGTTATGCGATAATGTTTTTTTTATTCATTTTAGCGTTGGGCATATAGCGTATGTATAGAGTATGTATAGTGTATAAAGTGTGTGACATGGTATATGCATGACATGTGAGATGAATGACATATCATATGCATGATATGTGAAATGATGCATGACATGGCATATACATGACATGGCATCATAAATGGCATACCATATACATGGCATGTGAATGTTGTATGGAATATCATATGCATGATATGTATGGTGATGTAATACATGGCATATGCATGACATGTTATATGTATGACATACCAAATGCATAGCATGTGAGATGATGCGTGACATGGCATATGCATGGCATGTATAGTAGAATGTGCTTGTGTCATGTGACATGGTATATGTATCACATACATGGTATGGCATAATGCATGGCATACCCTATGCATGGCATGTGAAAATGATGTATGATATGGCATATGCATGACATGACATAGTGTCTATCATACCATATGCATGGCATGTTAAATGGATGACATACTATGTGTATAGCATGTGAAGTGAATAACATACCATATGCATGACATGTGATATATGGCATACCATATGCATGGCATGTGGGAAGAATGACATGGCACATGTATAACATGGCATAGTGATACGTATGTGAATGTGTTTTCAACATAGTATATGGATGGCATACGTCATGGCATAATATATGACATGGCATGGCATATATGTATGCATGATAAGGCGTATCGATTAATTGAGTGTATTGGATTACGTACTGGCATATTTATGTATTGGCGTATTTATACATATATGCATATGAAATACAGTATGTTATGGCATACAGTATATGCATGGCATGCATAGTAGTGTGTGCATGTGTCATGTGACATGGCATGTGACATGATGACATAGTATATTTAAGCAAATATATGAATAAAAATAATAATGGCCGGTGAAAGGGATTGAGGAAATTAGGGGATATTAGGGGGGATTAATTATTACAAGCCAATAAATAAATCTACCTTATTACATAAATATCCTCGCATACATATTTTGGGATATTAAGTAACGTCCCCTCCTTCCTGGGCACTATTCCTTGTGATTTTGCACGATCAAAAAATGCAGATGGATTAATATGAAAAATAAACAAATAAAATTCATTAGTAGTAAATGAATTTTGGATTTAATTGACTAGTCCAATACCATTTAAAAGTACGAACCAAGAGTCAAAATCCAACAATTATTAGGCAATAATTGAAATAATAAACACGAGCCAGATCGTGAAAATTCATTTTAATAAAAATAATTCTAAGAAAAATTATTTTTATTTGCTCATGGAAAATTAATTAGGAGGGCTAACATCACTTGGAATAATTTGGAGATAGCCACTCGACCAATTAAAATCCAATCCTTTCAAAAATCACATTTATATGATTAAAAATTGCATTTTATCGTAAAAATTAATTTTGAGGC
>CANYBF010224839.1:0-23389 GCA_948192965.1 Dalechampia spathulata | reverse complement strand
GAAATGCCGAACCCGTTCTCTGAAGAACTTCGGGCTGCTTTCCCTCAGCAGGAAGGCTCGGGTTTACATTTTCCTGGCTTGTTTAGTTGCTCAATTGAGTTGACTAGATTAGCCGGGTGGCGACTCCACTTTCTCGACGCGAACTGTCTAGTTCCTGTAGTAACTCAGGGGTCAATATTCGCGAGAGTCAGCACCGCGGCATTTCACGCCGGACAGCGTGCAGCATTCCCAGCGTCCGGGATGTGCTACTCTCATAACTAGTTTATGTAATACCTGAACAGGCGTCAAAATGACTATTGTTGTTGTTTTTTTAACAGGTTCGTCCCTATCCTTGGAATAACATGTTTCCACAACCAGAATACTTGACCAGCTCATCTCTCAAGGATGAGTGTCACATGCTGTTAGAGAGCCCTAAGTGTCGGCTCTTCTATTTAAGCAAACACGTTATTGATTGGCAGCTTGAGCCAGAGGGATGTGTGGAGCCTACTACATCATCACAAGCTATGTTTTTGGCTTCTTGTACTAACATAGATCTAGAGGTGATTGCGACATTGACTAGCAATCTCGAGCAAGAGTGCCTATCAGAGTCACTAGTTGACTACCAGACTTTCATCCAGATGTGGCTACTGGGACCTGTTGAGCTATCTACATGCATAGGCTAGCATGATAGAATGAGTGGATCTGGTAGTAGACCCAACACTTCTAGTGGCAAAAGTGGACATCGTAGTTCACTAGCTATTGGTAGTTCCTGAGATAATAGCACCTTAAAGAGATTGCGTAATGTTATACCTGGAGCAACACAATCGAGACCAGAGCCCAATACTCTAAATGTGCCCCCTAGATTTGAGCATCCTTAGGGCTTCAATAAGGGTTAGTTGATGTGGCCTCAGAACCTGTTGATCTACACATATGATAAGTTGAGTCACCCATAAAAGACATCCTTCCCGATGTCAATGAGGGATGAGATTAGGTTTGATCCGCTAAATACCACACATGTGAGTAGATAAAGTGCATTAGCATGTTATTGATTCTATTGATTTGACATGTATTTGACCTGTATAGGTGCCTTGGGATATCATGGCTGATACTACAAGGCTATTGATGAGACTATACCACTACCATAGTTCTGAGGTTCAGGATGTCCAGGTAAGCACCTATTATAATTATACTCATGATGTTTATGCATAGATGCATGATCTATATGCTATATGATTATATTTATACAGATAAGTCAATGCTCAAAGTGAGAGGAGTGAGATTTTTATGCTCAAATGATTGAGCAAATGGGTAGAGATGATGATTAGTCAGGAGATGATTATGCTCAAAGCAGTTATGACATCAGATTCCTTATGCATGGTGTCAAAACTCTGTGGCTTTTGTATTAAGATGTATGATAAAGTAGTGTAGCCTAGCCTAGCCTAGCATGAAGGCCTAATACATTAGCTATGGTGTGCAAACACTATAAATTATTGACCGCTCAAACTCTGCATCTTTTGGATTAATAGTGAAAACCCAAAATACTTGTTATCATTATTGTTCTGCAAGAATATCATGTATTATGCTTCTTTATCGAAACATAACACATTTGTTCTTCCATGCAAGAATAGATCATGACTGAGCAATCACTCTTCACCTTCCATACCCTCTTCTGCCAATGGGGCAACATTAAGTAGAGTTGACTTAGCAAGCTCATACTCTAATATTTGAAGACTTTCTAATAGGTTACCATCAACATTGCTTTTCTACACGCTACTGTGCAATTCTAGGATCCAGGGACCCATATCTTCTAGTTCAAACACGTGGAGTTGTGTTTAATATATGAGGAGTTTACAACTATCCTTGGAATCACATGTAGCATGATGGTGATGCTAATAATACTGGCACCTACTGGGGAAATGATCCCATATCTGATCAAGGCATTTGAGGTCTTTGCTAATTACAAAGGGCTCTATAGATCTCACTGCAATCTTCAGACTATATGGCCATATGCTAGTGACTACTCCTTCATAGTTGAGGGTAGCAAGATTCAGACTGCTATTGCAGTTTTTATTTATTCACTTATCTTATCACAAGGATCTGATGATTAGTTTGGTGATAGACCAGATAGAGCAAGGATGGATGCCTTTTTTTATGATCATGGTAGAGACAATCCTTAGGCTAGATAGAGTTAGATGAGGGCAGTCTAGACACCTTAGCAGTAGTTTACTTTTACTAAAGGTATGAATTCTAAGCTGCCTTTACAGGTTTTCAACTTAGAAAAGCTATAATTTCATCCTAATTTTTGTATGACTTGCTTCTTGTAAGGTTTTTAGCTCATCAGGCTATTTGATTTTACTTCAGACCCAAACTTTTGTTTAAACTGCCTTTTTGGATTTTCAGCTTAATGGGTCACTATAATTTTTACCTAAGTAGCCTTTTATAATGTTTTCAATAAATAAGCTTTTTTTTTCTTTTATTTTTTATTTTTTATTTTTTTTTATTTTATTTCTTTTTTACAGATCTAGCTTCAAGAAAAGTTGGGGATCTTAGCACCACTAGTAAGCAATTCACAGAGGTACGCACCTCATAGCTATATGAGGAGAGGTAATACCTTTGATGAGGCAAGGATGCTGACATTTAATTGCTAGATCAAGTGGATGGGGGCCATGGTTGAGAGTGAGGTCAAGTGGACCTATCCTTAGTGGCACATCTAGCATGGGATGATGAGGATATACATAGATTGCATTCCATTATTAGGATTCATACGTTGAACTCATTATAGCCTTACGAGAGTCTGTCTTTAGTATGGCCATAAATAAATTATCCCTTAGTTGATGGAGTTTAAGGGGAGATGGTTGTTGTCCTGCTTCCTGGAGCACGTGGAGAGAACTTAGCCTTGTCGTAAAATCATGTCGATAGAGATCCCTAGAGCTAGATTTGCTAGAGATGATGAGTATAAGTTATGGGTACTGCATCACACATAGGATTTTGAACTACATAAACTATTAGGCATCCAAATCATATGCAACAAAGAAAGACAGTGCTTTGTGTTTGAAATTAATATTACTTATAGCTAAGTTTATGAACATATGTTCCATTTGCATTAATGAGATTAAAACATTTACATGAAAGATGTTAAAATCGATATAAAAATTCCTTGATATGCATCAGACTTAACCTCTGTCATTGACTAGTCTCATGCGAGATTTTCTAATCAATTATTTTGACACTCTCCTTTTGCTTAACTTTTTCATGAGCCATCCAAGTAAATTTTCAACTCATAGAGCAATCATTTTTTCTTTTATCTTAATTTTACGTGAGCTACCTATGTAGGTTTTCAGCTCACCATACTTTTATTTTTATTTTGATTTACTTTTTAACCTTTGCTCTAGATAAAATATATTTTCAATCAATCAAGATTGATAAGTTCAAAGAACTTATTACTCTTAAATTTTGAAATATGGATGACACCTTTGGATAGAATCTTCTTAACCAGTAATAGACCCTCCCAGTTATGTCTGAACTTTCCACGCGGGCCGCAGATAGCCAATCTTACTTACTTCAGAACCATATCACCTTCTTGTATGGTGATAAGCTTGACCTTCTTGTTAAATGCATTCATCATACACTTGTTGTAAAGTTGAAGATGATAGAGAGCCTTCAGTTGCTTCTCATCAACAACAACTAGCTATTCATATTTGGCCCTCTTTAACTCAACCTTTGTAACTGAGCCTCTAGAATAACTTAAAGTGACTTCAGCTCCACTTTGACTGGTAATACGCCTTCTATCTCATAAACTAGAGAGTAGGGGGTAGCACCCATAGGACTCATTATAGTAGTTCTCTAATCCCATAGAGCAAACAATAACTACTCATGCCAATCCTCGTAAGTTTACACTGTCTTGGCCAAGATCCACTTGATTATCTTATTAGCTGCTTCAATTACCCTATTAGCTTGAGGGTGATATGGAGAAGATCGATGATAGTCAATCCCATATCTCTTTAATAAGTCAAACACTTGGCCTTGGAACTACACTCCATTATTGAACACTAAGTGATGCAGTACCTTATATCGATATATAAGGTTCTTCTCTATAAACTTGTCAACCTGCTTTACCCCCAGTTTACTGTAGGATTCTACCTCCACCCATTTAGAGAAGTAGTCGACAACCATCAGTATGTATCGATGCTTGTTAAAAGCATTAGGATGGATCTCACCTATAATATCGATTCCCAAAGTTGAGAAAGGCCATGGTATCATCAAATTCTGTAATTCGACTGGTAGTATATGACTCAGATCTCCATGAATCTAAAATTCATGACATTATCATATAAATTATATGTAGTCTATCTTTATGGTAAACTAAAAATATGCTTAGCACAAGATCTTCCTGTATAGGGTGAACCCATTCATGTAAGATCTGCATACACCATTATAGTCTACATGACTATTTTAATCTCTTTCCTAGATATGCACCAAAGTTATAGACTATTAACTGTTCTTCTATAGAGAAAACCCTAATGTTAGGTAAAATTAGCTGCTAACCCCTGCAAAGCTAGCTTGTCAGTCTTATTAGCTTCCTCCAGATAAGCACCAGTTCTCAAAAAGTTCATGATATCAGCATACCATAAAATCTCATCTTACTAGTCTAGCACCATAACCCATTCTCCCCTATAGCAAGGAATCCTTGACTACTTGATGAACACAGGTTGAACTTGATACTATGGTTGCTCGTATACTAAGGCCAGTGTGGCCAAAGCATCAGTCATCTAATTTTCATCATGCAGAATGTGAATAAACTTATATAAGTTAAAATTACAAATCATGAGTTTTATGTATTTAGCATAAGGCTTGATCCTTTCTTCCCTACCATCCAACTTAACCGTGGACTAGTGAATAATAAGCATTAAATCACCAAACACCTCTACATCTTGGGAACCAATCATTAGAAATGTTTCAAGCTTGAACAAATATGCTTCATACTCAGCCATGTTATTGGTAACAGGGAAGCTCAACCACTTTTAAAGCATGATCAGTTCATATTCATAAGTGATCAACATAACTTCTATGCCTGCACCTCTTTTTTTGACTGCATTATCAAAGTGTAACTGCCATTTTTGGACATTAACTACTCCTAAGTGTTCATCTGGGAAGTCTAGTTCAAAAGTTTCAGAGTCATCCACTGGCCTGGATGCTAAGAATTTGGCAATTTCTCAACCTTTGATTAGCTTCTTAGTAATGTACTACACATCAAACTCTAATAACAAAATTAGCCACTTGGAAAGTTCCCCACCAGTGAAGGAGCCTCATATAAGTACTTTATAGGATCGAACTTGGAGATCGCTTGAACTTGGTATGATTATAAGTAATGTATGAGCTTCTTAGTAACCCAGACCATAGCCATGCACAGCTTCTCAACAGTGTTGTACTTGCACTCTATTGGTAATAATTTCTTACTCAAGTAGTAGATGGCATGCTCAACTCTGGCTTCATTCTCCTGAGCAACCATAGTACCCACTGACTTCTCCTTCAAAGCTAGATAGAGTAACAATGGCTTTCTCGATCGAGGTGGCTACAAAATTGATGGGTTGGAGAGATAATGTTTCACTCTATTGAATGCAAACTAGCAATTCTCATCCTAAACTAAAAGCTATTTCTTCCTAAAAAGTTTGAAGATAGGCTCATAATGGTAATGAACTTAGCAATGAATCTATTGATGTACTGAAGTTGTCCTAGGAATCACCTAACTTTGGTCTCAATTCTGGGAATAGGCATCTTATAAATTGACTTTGCCTTATCAGGATCTACCTCGATACCCTCTCTGGCTAACTACATGACCTAACAGCTTGCTAGATGTCACCCCGAATATTCACTTCTTGAGGTTCATCCTAAGCCCGTACTTCTCAAACCACATGAGAAATCTATCAACAGTAGCAGGATGCTCTTCTCTAGTGGGAGACTTCACCTACATTTAATAGGGTTACTGTAGCTCTTTGATAGGTAACACCTACATTCTTTAAGCTAAAGGGCATGACCTTGTAGTAATAGGTCCTCTATTTTGTGAAGAAAGTTATCTTCACCTTGTCAATAATAACCATGAGAATCTGATTGTACCTTAAAAACTCATTAGTGAAGGAATACATAGCACTAGCAGCTACACTGTCAACCAATACATCAATATGAGGTAAAGGAAAGTCATCCTTTAGCATGCCTTATTCAGATCACTGTAGTCTACACAGATCTTGACCTTGCCATCTTTCTTGGGAACTGGAAGCACATTAGCCAACCATTTAGGATAGTTAATCAGTTCAAGGAACTTAGCATTTAACTGCTTCTAGATATCCTCTTTCACCTTCTGAGCCCATTTTAGTTGGAGCTAATTCAGTTTCTGCTTAACTAGCTTGAACTTAATTCTAATCATAATTTTATATTTTGTAATAGTTTTATCAACACCCAACATGGCTTCATAGCCTAGAGCAAAGACTTTATATGCTCTTTTAACACTCTTATGATTTCTATTCTCTCATCAAGGGTTAAGTTAGAGGTAATCTAGAAAGGATAGGGCCTATCATTTATGCCAATGTCAACAGTTTATATGCTTGATGCATTAATATCAAAAATGCTCATGTAATGATCATACTCATGCATAATTCTGTTAGAATACACATCGTATACACAAGTAAAGCTATTTTTCATTACATTAAATTTTGAAGGGATTACATCGCCATCAAAAAGTATTGAGATAAAGACATCATCATCCTCATACATAATCTCATCAAAAATACTATTTACTAAGGTAACGATGTCCTTGTAGACTTTTTGAAGAAGTAGATCCCCCATGTTCAAACTCTACAGCTTGGTCTCTAATGCGGCAAATGTAAAGGGTTCCAGCTCAAGACAATCAGTGGTGGTGAGATTACCAATATCACCAAAGATCTAGAAGTCATCATCAAGGTTGATGGTGGAAGAAGTGGTAGCGACCTTCTTGGATTCTATCAAGGTTGACAAATCAAAAACATTACTAAAGATGGTAAATTGCTAGTTAAAAAAAGTCATATGAGATAGGTAACTCAGGAGTACAATCATGCTACATCTCTCCTTGGATAAAAGAAACCATCTTGCAATCTTTTAGCTTGTCTGAAGTATAAGGATTGAACCCAATGCAATATCTCTCTTCTCATATAATTGTAGGGATGCTAAACTCCATCGAACCTTACTGGTATCAACCTAAACCCTTACCAGGCATGAAGTTCATATTGCACAATATCTTCTCCATAGTGAGACCTAGTTGGTACTCTATGATTTAGGTTCTTCGATGGCAATGATTTGAAAACCTGTCATAAGAGGGACATCCTCTCTGATGTAGGCTAGGGTAACCTCATTATCAATTACAATAGTAACCACACCCTCGTCATATGGAAACTTAATCTTTTGGTGCAAGGTAGATGATATACCTCCTAGTGGATGGAACCATGGCCAACCTACCAATAAAGAAAATGACATTGACATGTCAAGAACTATGAACTCCACCACTGATTTGATTGGCCTCATAATAACAATGGTAGTGAAAGTACCAGTAACCTCTTATTTAGACTCATCATAAGCCCTGATGATAGTCTTTGACAGCTTCAAATCTGAAGGCTGAATCCTGAGCTTGGGTAACACCTTGAATGGACAAACATTGATGTCAGAACCATCATCCACCATGACATAAGGAGTGGAAAAATTCATGATATGCACCTTGATGAGGAATGCCTTATTATGATAAATACCCTTAACTGATAAGTCTGCATCTAAGAAAGTGATCATTCTAGATCGTAACTCTTGGTTCATCAACTAGCTCTTCATGCTAAAAGTAGAGATAGATGGAGAAATCCTAATGCTAGAAAGTGCTACTGGCAAGATAGCACCAAGTCCCAGATGCTGATGTTTTCCTGTATCTTCTTTAATTGCTTGATGACTACATTCTTAGGTTGAGCAACCTCTTTACCCTTATTAGCAAGTTATGAAGCTGGAACACTACTTGGACAAACCTCATCCATAGTTGGTCTAGCCTTTATCAGCTTTCTCAGTGCATCTAACTTCTTTTTGAGATTAGGAGGATTGAACATCTTACTACTTCAAGTCATGTTATGGACCTAAGAACCCTTTTTGCTGCTTGGAAGACTTAGATATTGGCTTGGCTACCTTGGGAGTCTTGACTGATTCACTCTTCTTAGAACCTTGAACCTCTTTCGATTCAAACTTAGAGGAACCCAAAGTAGTTGCAAAATCATCCTCTTAACTATCATACCATATGTCAATAGCATTAATATCAAACCCATCATTGAGTTGAAAGTTGATAGCAGGAAGCTGAACAATCTCCTCATTACCGAGGGTAGAGAAGAAGTTAAGAACCAAGGATTTTGGGAAGCCTAACTGGATCATATGGGTACAATTTTCTTTATAGTAATTAAGCAATGAGATTTTTTTATTGAGGGTTTAGATTTCTTGGAATCTTTGAGGCCACCTAAATCAATTAAGAAAAAGCCGTTTGGATTTATCCATGATTTATTTATTCCTTATTTCAAAAATCCTATTTTGTTCAATTGAATCTAAATCATTTTAGATTTCGAATTAGGAAATAGGATTTTACTTGTTTATTTTATATTTAATTTTTTATTTAATAAAATTAAAATATATATTAATAATATATAACATAATAATATATAAATATATATAAATTAATAAATATGTCATTTATATCATTGCATTTATATCATTTTTCATCTTTCCTTTCTTATAAAGATAATGTATAGATGATGAGTTCTATCTATTTCTTTATCTCTCCGTGAATTGTATGTTTGTAACAATAAGGATAAAATTTTCTCAATTCCAATCGACTAGGTGTATTATGTCGATTCTTTTAATTAATATATCTAGAAATACCTGTTGATTTTTTTTATTAACACTGTTTCGAACACAACGAGTACACTCTAAAATAACCCTTATGCGGATGTCTTTACCCTTGGCCATTAACCTCCTTGAAGTTTTTTATTCACTCAACTCTTCTATTTTCCAATCTAAAGTGAAGAAGATAGGAATGATAAAAATAGAACTTGCTAATTTGAAATCCCATTTTGAAAGATTTCATTGCAACTAATATAGTCATAATAAGTAATACAAAAATTCTAAACTATATTTAGATTCTAAGTTTACATTAGAATCACAGTACAATATTTCATTTAAGCATCTTGTATAATACTGTTATACTAATCCAATTTTGACTTCCCCTCTCTTAATTTAAATTTCAAAATTGAATTGAAGTTAGTTTACTTTACTTGAAACTGGCACCCCAAGTTTTGAGTTTTTCTACGGTTGAATCATAATCATCCATTTTTATTCTTTTTTATTTTCTTTTCTAAAAAAGGATAAGATTATGTAATGATAAAACTAAAAAAGAGTACTTACCTAAAATATATGATCCTTTATTGAGTAGGTCCTATCAGAGGAAAATCCTTTTTTTTCACTCTCAATCTTACACAAAACTTCGATAAAAAATTCCACAAAGATGGTTTGGATAAATAAAATTCATCTTAAGAGATCTCGGATTGAATCGATATATTATGGTCATCATGTTGATGATAATGGTAATAGGTTTTGGTATCTATTGAGGTTGAGGGCGGTGTTTGGAAGTTTGACTCAAGTGGCTTGATGAGTTTGGCTTTGAGGAGACGCTCGAAAACCTTAGAAAGCGGCATCCCAAGATTTGAGTACCTCTGGGACTGGGTAATGTTTTTAAAGTATAGGACTTGGTGCTTGTAAGGCATTGATGTAATGGGTTTTGTGCTATGTTTGGGTGTATGTGGTGGTTTTAGGTTTGATGAAGGTAGGTTCTTTCTTTTTCAGCCCCTTAGTCTACTCAATCTATTGGTCGATCGAGTAGATGTCCTTGAATGTATGGAAGTTTGCTACTTCAGCTTATCCTAGTATAGTGGCAACGACCCCATAATAAGTTTATTGATTATGTCTGATTCAAATGGCTTGTGTTTCACCAACACAACCTTTTCTATCCATCGGCTAAAGTAGTCTATGAAAGACTCATTAGCCTTATGCTTAACCATCTCTAAATCCAACAAAGTGTCATCGAAATGAGATTTGAACCTATACTGCTTATAGAAAGCAGTGCAGAGAGGCTTCCACTTAGCTGTGGTTACCTTGTTAAGACTATGATACAAGGTTAGCACCAGTCCCTCTAGTGAGATAAACAAGAGTTAAACTATTTACTCATTCGACAGATCTGTGGTGCTCATTATCATCGTGTAAATCTTGAGATGATTCTTTGAATCCCTAACCTTGCTATACTTAGGAACATCCAAGAGCTTGAACTTAGCAGGCATCCCCTTAATAGCCCAGACTGAGAACTCATCAAAGTTAAGATCAAACCCCATCCCCTTGGTCTTCATAATAAACTACCAATGCTTTATCTTTTATTCTAAAGTAGAAGTCTCAGACTTGCAAACATCATATGTATGAAATGAGATCTCATCATATGTCTCAGTGTCATACAAATTAACTATTTTCCTCTTATCCTTCATAAGAGCTAGCGGGGTGATGAAATAAAGCTAAATCATACATACCAAGGGAAATAAAATAAAGATCTATTCTATTACAAAGGATCTTTAATGATACAAAAATTTAAGATATTAAGCAACATCTCCTCTATTGGGAAAAATTCCTGGGGTAGCACAAGCTAAAAATACACAAATAAAAATGTAAAACAGATAAATAATCATTAGTAGTAAATGAAATTTAAGACTAGATTGACCAATTCGATACAATGTAAAAGTATAAATCAAGGGTTAAAGTCTGATGAATGTAATGACCATAATCATGAAAACATGATAATAAACACAAGTTGGATCAAGAAAATCATGTAAAAATGATCAATTTTAAGCAAAATCAATCAATTACATAATCGAAAGATTTTATGATAATATGCGGCATCACTTAGAAATAAATCAACATCCAATTAGGCTAATTATCTTAAGTGATAATATAAAACACAAGTAAAATGGCATTAATTAAGTAATTAAGCAAAATAAGATGATCTAATAGCAAAATCAAAAGAAATTGATCATGGTACAATGAATTGGAGAACTTTAACATCATCTAAGTGTCAATTAAAGATTAATAACTCATTTAATCAAAGCTAGTTACATCAACAACATCAAATTAATAAATTAAATAAGCATTTAACTTGAAAAATTAATTTTGAAGCCAAAATTAATGATTTAGGATCAATGTATGATGAATTTAGATTATTAGGATTACTATTATTAATAACTCATTTAATCAAAGCCAGTTACATAGCATGTCATGCATAGCATATACAAGTAAAAATCAAAGGAAATTATGTTTTTAGGTAAAAACATGAGTTAAATCATAAATCTTAGCAAATATATGATTGTTATATATCATTTAAGCTATGTAGGAACATTAAATGCTACTGTTACACTCATGATAGAAGCCAATCAATGAAAAATAAAGCCAAATCATAAAACCCATCAAGAAATCAAGAAGAAAATGAGAAGAGAATAGGCATTCTTCACTCACCAAAGTAAGTACTTAATTAAATATGATGTGATTTAAGCAAAGTTTGGGTAGATTTAATTAATTTTGGTTCTTTTTCCATAAATACAAGACATATATTTATAGGAAAGGGTGATGGGTTCTCAAATAATTGACAAACAACATGGGATTCTAGAAAATTATGCACTATATACGCAACATATAGCCTAGAAAAATGCTATATGCATAGCATGTAGCAGCATATGCTTAGCATGATACATTTTTGACCTATGTATGCCACCTAATATGAGTGCATTGGGATATGCACTATATATCAAACAAGCATCATTTGGGACATAAATGCATTGTATCATATGGAACATATTAGATTTGTATGGGAAAAGGTCATTCACCATGTGTATATTTTTAGAACATATGTGGCATGTAGCATTATGTGCTCCATATATCAGAAAATACATGCTATGTGCTCTACCCTCCACAAACAAAATGTAACGTACTTCACGTGTTCAAAACACTCAAGAGAGGCTTAAAGGTATGTGTACAAATCAAGGTCGACATTGGGGACCTGTACCAAGCTGAATTGAAGAAAACTTGAAGTTGTAGTGCATGAGTGAAAAGTCAATGTCAATAGACAATAATAAATACCATAATTATAAATCTTAGAAAAGTATTAAATAGTAAAGATGCTAATAAGAAAGAAAGGTTGCCCCCTAGAACTTTCTCCAAGCATGGATGGGTGCTAAAGAATTTTGATGAAAAAACTAAAGAGAAGATTAGGTGATTAAAAGACTAGTTGAGAGATCTCAGGTTAGAGGTTGAAAGGAAGAGGGTTGATACTAAGATTTATATAAAGAGATAAGAGCCAATATTTAAATAGTATAAGAATTATAGAAGAACTAAGTAAAGATTTCAAAGGAACCAACCTAGGTTCGTGATTCCCCTAGACCCAAGGGAGTAGTAACAACTTCTTTGCCATAAAAAATTTTCCAATCCTTTGACTCGTATATAAAAGAGGAGGATGCAAAGGAAGAACCTAGCTGAGAAATACAAGGCTATGCGAAATCACAAGGAAGGAAAAGGCATAGGGCAACAAGGGGACACTAAAGAGGAAATGACTAGTGAACTTCGGGTAAAAGGAGAAAATTAAGAGAAGGTTAAACCTAAAGTGAGGTTTGGTAAGAAGTCAACAAAGGATGATATATAGTCCATTATAAGTAGTGAAGATGTAGGAGATACGTTTATAGTAGGTAATGTTCATGTTTCTTTTGGTTATACCACTTCCTTTCTTTTATTACCAACGTATTTTCAAAAACAAAAAGAAGAAGAAAAAGTAAGGAAGACAAGCAGAATGAGAAAATATACATACCTAAGGTGACAGGTGCAAATAAGCCTTCCACTTCTAATTAATCAATGAAGTCACTATTTAAGCAGGGGAGCCCAAAACAAGTGGTATTGGAGAAACCATTAGGGAAGATGATAAAATATATTAAGCCATTGTATATTCAAGCACATCTCAATGTTATATCAATTTCTAGAATCCTAATTGATAATAGATTAGCTGTCAATATAATGTCTTCAAGGATGCTTTAAACCTTAGGGAAATCTATTAAAGATCTTATTTCAACAAATATTTTTGTGTCTGATTCCACTAGAGAATTGACCAGAATACTTGGAGGTTTGCCTGTAGAAGTCATAATTAGAATGAAGACATCCTTGTTTGCCTTTTTAATGATAGACTCATATGCTGGCTATAAGGTGCTTCTTGAAAGGGATTGGATTCATGCTAATTAGTGTGTATCATCCTCACTTTATCAATTTCTCTTGTTTTGGAAGGAAGATGATGTGGAAGTAATCTAGGCAAACAATAAGCCTTTTGGTCCTCAGGTAAATATAGCTGAAGTAGTGTATTATGATGTTGATTTGAGCCCTATCAAATTTATGGGGCAAAATAAGAGAGAAAATCCTAAGTCAGTAGTGGTAATAGGTACCAGTAGCAAGTTATAGAAGGCTATAGTAATAACAAAATCAACAGAGATCATGTCATATAAAAGGTTGATTCCAAAGGTTACTATGAAGGAAGTCTATGATTGATTTTACCTTTTAGGAAAAGGCAGTTATTGTTACTACTATTTCGAAAGCAACATTGTAAGCCATAGAGGAAGAGGTTTCTAATGATGAGATAGGCATCTATGGTTAAGTCAAAAATAGAGAAGGAACACATAGGCCATTTGAGAAATGGATTTGAAAGATTAAAGAAATACCAGTTGTCATATAAAAGGTTGATTCCAAAGGCTACTATGAAGGAAGTCTATGATTGATTTTACCTTTGAGGAAAAGGTAGTTGTTGTTGCTGCTATTTTGAAAGCAACATTGCAAACCATGGAGGAAGAGGTTTTTAATGATGAGATAGGCATCTGTGGTTAAGTCAAAAATGGAGAAGGAACGCATATGCCATTTGAGAAATGGATTTGAAAGATTGAGGAAATACCAGTTGAAGTTAAACCAGCTTAAGTGTGCTTTTGTGGTAAGAGCTGGGAACTTTTTAGGTTTTCTAGTACATCAAAAGGGAATTGAGATTGATCAGAATAAAGCAACGGTCATCATGGGGTAGCTACCCCAAGCAACAAAAAGGAATTGCAATAATTCTTGGGGAAAGTTAATTACTTAAGGGGATTCATTTCAAATTTATGAAGGAGGTGAAAGAATTTTCCAATATATTAAAGTTAAAGAAAGAAGATGAGTTCTTGTAAGAAGAACACTATCAAGCCACATTCAAAAAAATCAAGGAGTATTTGAGTAAGCCTACTGTCTTAATGCCTCCTAGGCTATCCTTTAAAGATTTATATTTCTGCTACTTATAATTCTGTAAGATGTTTGCTAGCATAAAATAACTCTATAAGACATGAGCAAGCAGTCTATTATTTAAGTAAAGTGATAAACGATATAGAGAATAGGTACACACTTATATAGAAGTTATGTTTAGCTTTTTATTTTGCTTGCACAAAGTTAAGACATTATATGATTAAAGCTAAGGTGTATGTAGTGTCACAAACAAATTTGATCAAGTACATATTATTTAGACCAATGATTATAGGAAGAATTAGGAAATTCACATTGGCATTAGCTAAGTTTAGGTGTTTTCACTTGGAAAAAGTGACTTGAACGTTGAAGTTTGATGGCTCATGTATCGAGAAAGCAACTGGGAGCAAGAATGGTCATCATTTCCCTAAGTGGAATCAAGACCATGATGTCTTTTAATTTGAATTTCAACTGCACCAATAAACAAGTAGGATATGAGGCACTTGTTATAAGCCTAGAGATATTAAAAGAAATAGGAGCAGAGGAAGTGAATGTCATAGGAGACTCATATTTAGTGTTAAGATAGCTTGCTAGCGAGTATAAGTGCAACAGTATATTGTTGGCTCCTTATTTTATAATCGCAATATAATTGTTAGAAGAGTTTAAGGAAGTCTCTTTTAACCATGTGCTAAGGCAGCAAAATTGAGAAGCTAATGAGTTGGTATAGATGGCAACTAGGTTAGACATGTCTAAGGAGTTGGTACAGTACATGGTTCTAATAACTAAGAGAAATCATCCCTCGATTCAAGAGAGGGGAATCATTCCTCTAATTTCTTCACTTGAGCCACTTGTTATCAAACTTTTGGTAAGAGGGCAATGAGGATCTCTTCATTAGTATCTATCTTTTGCTTGAGTTGCTCATATTGCTATTAAGCGGTTTCCCCTTTGGCTAGGTCAGTCATGGACTCTTCCTCTAAGCAAGCAATCTCCTCCTTTAAAGCCTAGATTTGAGCTTGCTTGTTATTATAGCTCTGTATGGTAACCTATAGAACATCAGCAATAATATTCAATTCTAATGTATCCTTCTCTAAAGCTTTCTTTGTAGTGTTAAATAAGGCAATTCTTTCAAATAAGTACACCAATGTCATGCCATAGTCAAAATAAGAGGAGAATAGGTTATTGATGCATTCTTTGAGGTCAATAAGCTATTGAACCTACTCAAAAGGTGGCGGCAGTAGAAAGCATAGTAAGGGCAGAAAAGGTGGAATCCTTCTGTGTTCCTGTGAGGGAGAATAGCTCCAAGCTAAAAAATTGTTGCAGGATTTGTTTGGACGCCTCAATGTCTCTTAGGATGGCTAACTATATGAAGAGCTAGTAGCTAGAGGAGAAGCTAAAATAAAGGAGCAATGTAAGCCTTAGAAAGGAATCCTGTGTTGTGGAGGAGATCACAATAAAAGAGTATAGGTGTCTAAGTACCAATAAAAAGGAGAAACATTAGAGAAGTAAATGGTGAAGATTAGGCATACCATGGAAGGTACAGAAGAGGGGTGTTGGTTGCTCTGTAAGCTAGCAGAGGGATCAAAAATAGCTAAAGGAATGGGTGTCTCATCATACGAGTCATCCTCTTAAGCAGTCTCTTTATCTGTAGAAGAATTTTTCTTTATGGATAATTTTAAGCTGTTATCTTCTGAAGATGAGAATGTCAAATTAACTTGAATCTTCCTTTTAGCCAAGGTAATAATGCATTGTTGAGCTGACTTTCTGGTAGGTTGTAGAATCATATTGGAAGTCTTTTGAGTCTTCTTGGTTTTTGGTATTTGAGAGGAAGAATATTGCCTTTTAGGAAGTGAGCTGTTGTCGGAGGTGACGGCTGGTGCAGTTGAGAAAAATAAAATGGTAAGTTAGAAAAATAAACACATTAACAAAGGGGAAGTAAGAAGGAAAGTAATAATAATACCTGGTAACACAAGATTCTCAAAGATAGATGTCCATCAAGTCTGGAATGAAGTATGAAGATCGTCGGGGAAATGGTCTAACTCGTGCATAAAAGGTTATAAGAGGCTCTTCTCATAGTTGCTCCAAACCTCTTCAATGGCATACCTACCATAACTAGCTCTATTAGTGGAAGCTAGACACAAGGAATGTTGGTCAAGGATAGCCTGCTGAAAGCCAAACTATCTATCCTAGAGGAAAGGAAGGTAACGCTCTCCAACAGCTCTGCGAGATATAGGAAAACTGATGGAAGCCCCATCTTTAAAGAGTAGGCAGGGCTGGGTGAAGGTTACCTAAGTCAATGTAGCATGAGGAACTCCACCAAGAAAGTATTTTTTAGCCCAAATTAGCAGAATGTAGTCTTCGTCAATGTCCTTAGAAAATATGAATAGTAAAGGAAATGTGTCAAAAGTTAGCTTTTGAAATTAATCTATAATGACAGCCTTAGTCATAGAACATGTGTAGCTAGCAACTCATAGACCGTGGAAATCCTCTTTAAGGATGGGATCTGTTGAAAGTGTTGAAAAATAGGTGAGAAACCATAACTGTACTAACAAAGCACTTCTACCCATCTTACAAATTAGCTCATCTAAAATGGTCTTAGCAAGATCATTATAGACTACAGCTAATAGCATAATGCCAAGTGTGTCCCTCCATGGGCAATATGGTGAGCTACTGGGAGTTACTCGCTACTTGGTTAGGTTGGTGAAGGGCAGAAGATGAGTCAATATAATAGACACCATATAAAGTAAATGTAATCTGCCTCAAGATCTTATAGTCGACTCGCTATGCCTTTAATTAAAGCCACATAAGTGGAATACTTTGTGTCAAAGCCAATAAGGGTTTATGTGCTCTTGATGAGAATTGGTGTCTCAACACCCACCACTGATAAACTTATAATAACAAGTACATCTCTGATGGTAATGGATATGGCATGACTCAAAATATGAATGAGTTATAGTCCTTTAACCATAAACGACAGGTTACTGAAAGTAGAGAAGCTAAAAAAGGAATCTGTGTGGTGGATAGCTGAATGAGAGGCCATATTCCAGTTTTCTCCCATCAATTAGAGAAATGTGGGGTCAAGACATTCACCTACTTAGCCCATCCATTTGGAATTCAAGGCCATGCTTTAACAAAAGTCGCTGGAGAGATCATTTTGTTGTAGAGAAGCTCCTTATCGTATTTCACTAGGTAAGGGAATATTGGTTCTCCAGTTTTGTGATGAGGAGGTATCACCCAAGATACAGAGTGAGAATCAACCTACAAAAGTGAAATGAGTTAGTGAGTGGAATGTGAGGAAGCCTGGTGGAAGAGGAAATGAAATAAAATTACTTGTTGAGTATAGGTTGGAATAGATACAGGTGTGGGAGTAGGCTCAGAGTCAAGGAAAGAGGACATACCTACAACAACAATACATTTACAAGTAAGTGATTAAGTACTTTTGCTCTATCTTTTAATAGCAATGAGGGAAATGCAACTGAAACTTATATTTTGGACTTATTAGGTTTAAGGCCTTTCTAGGTTGTTGTTATAATTCTATAGGCTAATTGGTGATTTAATATGTTTTATCACAGTATCATATGCCTAGAAAGTAAGAATCAATTCATTTCCCCTAGTAAAGTTATCATTGTTGGTCATTTCCCCAAGCATTTCTGTTAATAAAAATTTGGCAGAGTTTCGACAGTAACATAGCAACCCCAAAATTTTACACAAGCACAAATACTATAACAATTCCATCACAACAATATCATCATAGAGTTATGCTAATAGGTTTGAAGATTAGCTAACATTTTGTTATCATATGGGAGTTGCTTTGTTGGCATTTGAGTTTTGGAAGAACAAAGTTAGAAAGGTGGTATTGCTTAGAAGTATTAGAATGTGTATTCCAATAGGCAATATTGAAGTCGGAATACTTTACTTTTGACTTTATAAACGTATCATCCTCCTATAAAGAGAAAAGCAGAGGATTAAGTTTAAATTGAAATTATAAGATTGGTTTATATATATAATAAACCATCTTACGAGGCATTGTTTCTATCAGAATTAAATTGATTTTAATTAATTTAAATAATTAAATAAATTAATTTTATATTAATTAATTTAATATTTTTATTAATTAAAAGATATTTAATATTTGGATCATTAATTGATCTAATAGGCTTAAATTATAAATTTGAACAATTAATTAATTTAATATACCTAGTTTAAGTTTAGTCTTAATTAATTTAAAATTAAATAAATTAATTTTATATTAATATATTTAATATTTTTATTAATTAAAGGATATTTAGTAAGTTAGGTCATTAATTTAATAAGCTTAATTTCCTAAAGATACGTGATAAAGGCAGTAATCACGTTGATTATGAAGGAAGTACAGGAAATAGGTACATCACAATTATCAATATTTTGAATGATGGTTCTATAAGAGAATAAATAACAAGTGAGGGCAATCATCAAAGGATGAATAATCAACCATCAAAAATCAATTTGAAGCAACTTTCTTTCTATTTTTATTTCGTTCAACCTTTGTTTATTTCTCTTTATTTTTTAATAGTCTTTCTTTTAATTTAATCATCCATTATTTTTATAATATTGAAATTCCTAGAATAGCTGGCAACACGTGCGATTTATAGTGGTTCTACTAACTCTTACCTACGTCCACTTTCTCCTAAGTCTCAACTTAGGGTTCCACTAGAATCACAATCAATTTACAAAGGGATTCCCAAATGAATCCAATACCCCAGTGTTTACAAGGCTCACACTCTAACCTTTACAATTTCAATCTCACAAACAGCTCAAATTACAAGTTAATCAACAATGGATTAATCACACACCAATCCCACAAAGATAAACCTAATCTCTAGGTTGTAGGATTACAAACAATAAAGCAATTGAAGAAACAAGCTTGAAACTTACTTGTGACAGATGAATATAGCTCAAAAATAAGTGCTCTGCAAGTATATTTTCATTAGGATGAAAGTATGAAAAGTTATATCTTAAAACTAGCCGTTTTTCGGACTTTAAAACCTAATTTCTAAGTCGCGTATGGCCGTACTATATTTGTACGCCCGTACGGATTCATAACTATCCGTTAGAAATTGGGAAGGAACTGTAGTACGACCGTACCATCACTTGGTATGCCTGTACCAACCCAAGTTTCCTGACAAACAAAATTCCTGCGAGTTCGCGTACGACCGTACAAACCATTGGTATGCCCTTACGGATGCAGGTTTCCTGACAAACTAAATTCTTACGAGTTGGCATACGGCCATTCCACCCTATGGTATGCCCGTACCAAACTCAATGAAACAATACACACTTGGTATGTCCAGCCGTATGACCGTACCACATATAAACAATAGTTGGTACGCCCGTACCAAACTTGGTATGCCCGTACCACATTAAAAAATGCTTAGAAATTTGCAAATAACTTAAATTGACTCACACGTGACTCAACAATCAAAACCTAGGGTCTAACAATCTCCCCCTTTTTAATGTTGGCAATCAATTTAAGTTTAATTTACAAAACACGTTTAAAAGACATTTTGTTTTTTAAAAAGTTTGGAAATCTCCCCATTTATTTTGGAATATATGTCGTATAATCAAAAATACAATCAAGACATAAACAAACAATCAAAATACACAGAGATGAGATTAACAAACACAAACATCAAGTCACATAAAATGAATAAACATCATCATATATATAAAAGATATCAACTGATACAATATCCAAAAAAATAAACATACACTGAAGATAATACAATGAAAAATAACAAACTACTCCACTAACTCAAGTCCTAAAAGTATAATACACTAAAAATCTCCCCCTTTGATAACATCAAAATAGAAATGATCACTCGGGGTCTGGAGGAGGAGGTGGACTCGATGGAGGCACAATGAAGGGATCTACTACTACACTGATGGAGTGGAGAGACGCGGTGGTAGAGGTAGCAAAATCCTGAAAGTCAGCTATGTGCTGATCAAGCCGCTGATCAATGGAATCAATGCGTCGCTCAAGGCCAGGAATGGCAGTGGTAAGAGAGGCAAAGTGCTGAGTGAGCAAGTCAGCAAGGGCAGGATCAACAAAAGTAGGAGCTGGAGCCGAAGGAGTAGGCTCAGAAGCAGCAGCAGCAGTAGTAGGATTAGGAATAACAGCACTAGAGGAACCAGCCGAGAAAAACCTCTAATGCTTGTGGCTAAGGGCCGCCTAATGTGCAGCATCATCGAGAGTCGGAGCAGGAGCAGGCTGGTCGTGCCACTCAATAAGAGTATCGTCAGGGAGAGGAACCTGGAGGCGCTAAAGGACCTCTACAGCTCACCGGCCGTAAAGAGTGATTGTATCATTGGGCAGCTCCAATGACCTAAGATGGGCGAGTCGGTGAGAGATGTACTCAGAGTGGAGAATGTAATCTCCATCAGCAGTCTGCTCATAGAGGATGGAGTGCTCTATGAAGGATAGGTTAAGGTTAGGACCAAGAGGTCCTACAGAAGGGTGAGAGAGAGGGAAAGCATGCAGCTTATAGCAAAGATGATGGATAAGAGGGCCAAAAAGAATAGCCTTGCCAGGCTACTTCTGGACACCGACCTCATGGAAAGAGGTCTGAAGCCAACGTCTAGACTGGATAGGTGTGCCCGAGACCATGCAGTAAAGAAAAAGGAGGTAAGAAGTGCAATGTCACTCCAGAAGGCATTGCGATCATAGACTACAGATTTGGCATTAGAAATGCCTTCAGATGGAAAGCCAAAAATGGCATCAAAGTCAGAAGCAGAAAAAGTGTAGTGTCTCCTGAAGAGACGGAAGGAACAGGAATAGGAAGTAGAAAGAGAAAAGTCTATAAGAACTCGAAAGATACAGACTGAATGTAATGGTTAGATAAGAAGGCAAAATCTGACCAATGGATGTTGGCCAGATAGCCAAGAACATCGTCCTCCAAACTGGTAAGGCGGAGTGTAAGATGACATGCAAAATGAGAGTGAGAGAAGACTTTCTCACTCAGGATAGATGTCCTCTCAGCAGAAGCAGCAGTAGTGCCACGAGAGCCAGAGCCGGGAGGAACAGTGCATTTGACTCTTTGTGAGGAAGAGCCACCACACTCGGCAGGATCAATCATAATGAAAATGGAATAAGAAAATAATAAAAATCAATAAAACAGTGAAAATATGAGAATTTTGAAAATTTCGGCAGAAATTCAGCGCAGTTTAAAAACTCAAAAACTGAAACCTGCTCTGAAATCAATATAATTTGACAGACAGTTTCAAAATATAATCCTAAGCAATAAATTCTAAAGAACATAGAGCTAAAAATGCCTAGAATAATCAAAAATTGAAAATAACTGAAAAAGGCAGTGAAAAAGTAATAAAACAGTAAAAATAGAATTAAAAATATAGTTAAAAGAGTGAAAACAAACCCAAAAAGATGAGTGGGAGAGAATTAAGCAGACCGCTAGAGGTTAGGAGTGATTTGGAGAGGTTGTGAGAGGAAATTTGAGAGGAAATGTGAGTGAAAATGAGTTGAAAACTGAAAAAATGAGCTTTTAAAACGGATTTTCGTATCGCGTACGGGCGTACGGGTTGTGCGTACGGCCATACGAGCCAAAATGAACTGAAATTTGACATCGTGTACGGGCGTACGGGAATAACGTACGACCGTACAAGGCATAGATGTTTAAAATTCAAGATTGCGTACGAGCGTACCTTCTAGGCGTATGACCGTACGAAGAAATAAGAGAAAATTCTTCACAGGGACCGTACGGGCGTACGAAATTTGGTACGGCCGTATGGTGATAGGTGCGGTTGTACCAAAAAAAAAATTATAAATCATACCAGACTTGGTAAAATCAAAGGCAGTGATCCGTACGGGCGTACCAACAGTACATATGGCTGTACGGAGATCAAAAACAGAAAATTTTAAAGAGATTTTTATGAAAATTGGGAAGGATTTCCAAGTCCACCATCACACCTATTTTGAAAATGACCCATCTATCATCCCTAATTCATGTTTGATAAAGTTTAATTGTTCTTCACTTAGGGGTTTAGTAAAAATATCAGCCAATTGATGAGCTGTATCAATAAAATCTAATACAACTTTCCCTTTTTGCACAATATCATGCAAAAAGTGATGCCTAATATCAATATGCTTAGTCCTAGAATGCTGAATGGGATTCTTAGAAAGGTTAATTGCACTAGTGTTATCACACTTGATGGAAGTACAAGAAACACACACATTGTAATCCCTTAATTATTGTTGAATCCAAAGAACTTAAGCACAATAACAACCTGTAGATATATACTCAGATTCTGCAGTAGATAAGGACATACAGTTTTGCTTCTTCCTAAACCAAGAAACCAAACAATTACCTAGAAAATGACAAGTACCCGAGGTACTTTTCATATCAAGCAAATTACCAGCAAAATCAGCATCAGAATAAGCAATCAAATCAAAACAGTCATTCTTAGCATACCATAAACCATAATACATAGTTCCAATCAAATATTTGAAAATATTTTTTACAGAACTCAAGTGAGATTTCCTAGGAGATGATTGAAATCTAGCACACATACACACAGTAAACATAATATCGGGCCTAGATGCAGTTAGATAGAGTAAGCTACCAATCATACCTCTATACTTCTTTTGATCAACTAGCTTTCCACTTTCATCTAACGACAGCTTTGTAGTCGTGCTCATTGGAGTTTTGCTCGCTTTTGCATCTTCTAATCCAAATTTCTTGAGCATCTCTTGAGTGTATTTGAATTGGTTAATGAAGATTCCATCTTCACATTGCTTCACTTGAAGTCCAAGGAAATACTTCAATTCACCCATCATACTCATTTCAAATTCACCCTGCATACACTCAGAAAACTCCTTGCATAACTTATCATTAGTAGCACCAAAAATTATGTCATCAACATAAATTTGAACAAGTAAAATGTCAAGTTTGTAATGCTTAATGAAAAGTGTTGTGTCTGCTTTTCCTTTATCAAAACTATGGTCAATAAGAAAGGTACTTAACCTATCATACTAAGCTCTAGGGGCTTGTTT
>CANYBF010224768.1:0-22410 GCA_948192965.1 Dalechampia spathulata | reverse complement strand
TGATTAGCTTTTGGTGGTTGCTTTGTATGCACGCTTGTTTGTTATACAGATGGAACTGGTTTTATATACATGAAAATATGGTTTTCTCTATCGCGTTGCATGCATGTATGAATGATCCCGGGTATGTATGTTTTGGGATGCCATGTTCCCTTCCGCCACACCACCATTAGGCTAGATCGTGTCTCCATACGGCGTTTATAAGAGGTATCCCTTGTGGTTCAGGCATTGGTCCTCGGGTGAGGGTCACTGTTTGGGCTACGGGAGCATGTCATCCTGGGTATGGGCTGGGTGTGACACAAAGGGTCCATTCTAACGAGCAAGCATCATAAACTTGAATTCCAATATAAGAACATGAGAAATGGAGTAGATTGCTAATGGATAAGAAATATTTTGTTCAAAACATCATTCAACCCTATAAAAAAAATACTAAGTCATAATAGAATTAATAAAGCTATAAATAGCATGATAATAAAAGGAAATACAACCATAAATGTTTCAATTATGCTAAAAGTAGATGAATGAAATAAAAGGCGTCAGAAAATGCTTCAGGGCAATCTTCCTTCAACTTCTTCTTTGTTTTCCCCTTCTGATGCAATCTTTTCAATCTCTTGATGAAGAACTAGAACAAACAACATTATGAATTAGAATAAATCCTAAGTAATAATTATGTATTGTCAAAAAGAAAAGCCCTAAAAAACTATCTATGATAAGAAATTATGTGTGAAAACCTAAATTTTTCTCCTATATTTTCCCTAGAAACCATCTAAAATTTGTTAGTTTTCATCTAATGCATCATGACTATTCAATATAATGGCTTGAATTAGAGGTCACAATAGGTGAGAAATCATGGTTTAAACACGCAACATGAGTCATTTTAAGCTTAACACAAGTCATGTTAAGCTCATGAGAGTTAATTTTAGAATTTTTAAGATCAACATGAGCCGTGTTGGCCATGACATGAGTCGTGTCAACCAAAAATGCAAGATTTCAAATGAGATTGAGGTGAACATCAACACAAGTCATGATGCCAAAATACTCATATTTCCTTAGGTTATCAAGACCAACACGAGTCGTGTAACCATTAACATGACTTTACTACCTAAAACTAATGAATTTATACATGAAATGACTTCCTAAACCTACAAAACATACACCATGAAGCTAAAATGCATCAAGTTGTAAGCTAAGGATGATTATAATACAAGATTCTAAGCCTAAGATTAAAATAATACACAAATATGTAAAATATGTAGCTAAATACATGAATTTATGCTAATTATGATATTAAATGGATGCAATGGTATAAGAAGAGGAATAGTGTATAATTTACTATATGAAAGGTTTATGTTTAAAGGTATAATGCATGAAAATATAGCTAAAAAATGCATTAAAGTTATGAGAAAAGTAAGTGTTAATGGAAATTATCAAATCACCCTAAAATTAAAGCTTTTGCTTGTCCTCAAGCAAAGAAAATATCAAGCCAAAAACTAAACTAGACCTAAAATTATCAATATTCAATTTAAACAAAGTTAAATGTAAGATTAACATTGTAGTTAAGAGTAAACTAGAAGTCCTTTAGTTGTATCATACCACTTAATCAAATATATAACAAAACTCATTACAAATGCTAAAAATTATGTTAAGAAAGATATAGGTAAAAGGCATGCAAAGTTGGCATAGACTTATGTTGCATATTCATGTTATTCGTTATTCTTCCCAGATTTTTCCACTGCCTATAACTCTAAAGGCTTCCATAGGTTAAACTTTAGTGTCGAATCTAGCACCTCCAAATAAGCCACCACTTCTTTAGTTTTCTCTTCTTCTCTTACATTTCCCAGCAAGCAAAGTTCTAACAGATTGTAATGGGAACCATACACCCTTATCATTGTATCATTGACTAACTGGTCAATGACATGAATTCTCAAGTAGGATCATTCTTTCTTTACTAGGTTCTGTATCAGGTCATACAGCTTAAATGATACTTCCTCTTCTCTCATTGATAATGACAGTGCCCTATTTTTCATATCAATAATAGCTCCAGTAGTGGTTAAAAATGGCCTTCCTAAGATGATAGGGATTTTCACATCTTCTTCCATATCCAGAATTACAAAATCAACCAAGATCATGAAGTTTCCTACCATAACCGATACATTTTCTAGTACCCCTAGAGGATAATTTATAAAATGATTGGCCAGTTGTAGTTTCATCTTTGTTGACACCATATCCCCCACCTTTAGCTTTCTTGAGATTGTGTACAACATCACACTCATACTAACCCCTAGATCACAAAGAGCTTTCTTACTTGTGATCTCTCTAATTTGGACAAGGAATGAAAAAATTACCTAGATCTTTCAGTTTTAAAGAGAGCTCTTTATTTAAAATAATAGCGTTACATTCTTTAATTAAGACCACAATCTCTTATTCAGTAATCTCTCGCTTCTTGCTTACGATCTCCTTCAAAAATTTTGTATAAGTAAGCATCCCTCTCAAAATCTCAGTTAGAGGTATGTTAATATGTACTTTCTGAATCACCTCTAGAAACTTTGCATACTATTTATCAAGGTTTACCTTTTCATGCCTCTATACAAAAGGCATCAGTGGAACATATGACTTTGGAATAGCCTTTAGAGCATCTTTTTATCTCTTTCTTTACCCAATAGTGGTTGGAATTCATCCTCTAATTTTTCTTTTTCCTTCAATGCATCAACTAATGGTCTTTCTTCAACTTATACCTCAATATCCACTAAATTTTCAAATCTCCCATCTACTCCAACTCCCTCTGCATGTACTTATAGAGCATTGCAGTGTTCTCTAAGATTCAGTTCTGGTTAAGTTAGCAATTTTCCATATACCTTAAAAGCGCTAGCTTACTAGGCAATTTGGTTTTCTAGCATCTTATTATGGGTAACCAACTGCTCCAATCTAAAGGAAAGTGATTTTATATTCTTATCTTAAGCCTTTTAGTTTTGTAGTAAGGTCTCCATCATGATCTTAACATTAATTTTTTACAACTATTGTTACTGTTTTTATGGCCTCAACTAGAAGATCAATGACTACCTTATATGTAGAGGCATATAAGGTTGCCCTTGCTATTGTCCCTCATTTTAGTCTCTCCAAGAGAAATTTGGATGATTTCTCCAACCCGAATTATAAGTGTTCAAAAAATGGTTACCCTACTACTGTTACCTCTAATTCTGGTGCCCCATAAGGTTAACCTACTCTGTAACCTCCTAAATTGGTTGAGCCATGTAAGAGCACTCTCTAAAATGTGTCATCCCACAAGCTTCACAATAAGAAGGCATCAACACTTGGTTGGCACTTATACTATTCACTAATAATTTGTCTAGCTTATTTACTAAAGCATCAAACTTTGCATTTAACAAAGTTATTGCTTCCATATTATGTAGGCTAGAAGCACCTCTCCTTGACCCTGCTTTCTCATTATTCCACTATTAAGAATTTGCTACCATTTCTTCTATTAGAGCCTAAGATTCATGAAAAGTCCACCCTATAAATGATCCTCCCACTAGAACATCTATAATACTCTGCATATGAGGATAAAGACCATTATAAAAGGTTTGCACCAACATCCACTCCGACAGTCCATGATATGGGCACTATCTTTATAAGTCCTTGAACCTTTCATGAGCCTCGTGTAAAGACTCATCATTTTGCTAAGAGAATGTCATAATCTCATTCCATAACTTTATCATCTTTATTGGTGGAAAGTACTTTATCAGGAATGTTTGTGCCAGCTCTGCCTAAGTTACAAATGAGTTAGGTAACTTTGAATAGAGCCCTGATTTTGCATTGTCCTTTAATGAAAATAGGAACAGTCTCTACTTTATTGCATCCTCTATGGTACCATTAATTTTAAAGGTGTCATAGATCTCTAGGAAGGTTGACAAGTATTCATTTGGATCCTCTGTAGAAAACCTATAGAACAACAAACTTTGCACTATCTAAATAAGGTTTGGCTTTACCTCGAAGTTATTATTGTTGACATTCAGCCATGCAATACTTGGTTGGATCCCTTTAGAGTAAAATTTATGAATTCAATAAGTTTTAAATTTATGAACTCACACCATCACAAGAATATAGATTGTAAATGCAGTATAAAGGTATCATTCACTGGGATCAATGTTAACTAAGTACTAGTTATTAATTTCTTTGATTATTTAAGTAACTAACATATCATATCATGTTATCAATACTTTTTATTTAAGTTATCAAGTACATGAATTAACTAAACTTAATATACATATTATACAATTAACATAGGGAAGAACCATGTTTAAATAAAGATATTTAAATCCAATATAAATCGAGCTCATAAATCATCAAGGCAGTATTTAAATGCAAGACTCCTTCTTTCAAAAGATTAATTATCTACTAAAAGTAAGCTAATATCTACTTTCATGTAGGTTACTTTTAGTCATTAAGCTCATTTACCATATATCAAACCTCCAATTAAACTAACTCCTACATCTATGTAGTTAACATATCAGTTTTCTTAAGTTTATTCAGTTCAATTAACTCTTCTTTCAAAGCAATTAACAAACCAATCAACATTCACAAGTTAAAAGGGCTTATTCTAATGAACAAACATCATAAACTTGAATTCCAACAAAAGAACATGAGAAATAGAGTAGATTGCTAATGGATGAGAAATATTCTATTCAAAACATCATCCAACCCTATGAACAAATAAATATCATAATATAATTAATAAAGTTGTAAAACAACATGATAATAAAAGAAAATACAACCATAAATGTTTCGATTATGCTAAAAGTAGATGAATGAAATAAAAGGCTTTAGAAAATTCTTCAAGGCAATCTTCCTTCAACTTCTTCTTTATTTTCCCCTTCTACTATTATCTTCTCAATCTCTTGATGAAGAACTAGAACAGATAAAATCTAAGGTTAGAATTATAATAAGTAATAATTCTATGTTGCCTAATAGAAAAACCTTAAAATACCATGTATGATATGAAAACCTAAATTTTTCTCCTATATTGGTTAGTTTTCATCTAATGCATCATGTCCCTTTAATATTCAATTGAACTGAATTAGAGGTCAAAATAGATGAGAAATTATGATCTAAACACTCAACATGAGTTGTGTTAGGCTTAACATAAGTCGTGTTGAGCTCATGAGAGTTAATTTTAGGATTTTTGAGGTCAACACAAGTCATGTCAACCAAAAATGCAAGATTTCAAGTGAGATCGAGGTGAACATGACTCGTGTTCCCTTCACTACAAATTATGGTGCCAAAATGCTCATATTTTCTTAGGCTATTGAGACCAACACGAGTTGTGTAACCACTAATATAACTTGTGCTACCTAAAACTAATAAATTTATGCATGAAATGACTTCCTAAACTTAAAAAGCATGCACCATGAAACTAAAATGCATCAAATTATAAGCTAAGGATGATTATAACACAAAATTCTAAGCCTCAGATTAAATAAAATAATACACAAATATGTATAATATGTAGCTAAATGTATGAATTTATGCTAATTATGCTATCAAATAGATGTTTTGCATAGGAAAATGAATATTATAATTTATTATATGAAATGTTTATGTTTGAAGGTATAATGCATGAAAACATAATCAAAAAAATGCATTAAAATTATGAGAAAAGTAAGTGATAATTATCAATTACACAACATAAAATAAATTATATTTATCTCGCACTTTATTAACATGCGTGTTAATTATAATTTGGTTGAAAATAGTAAAAATGCATTTGCCAAGTATATTATTTATAAGTAATCATCTCTAGCGATTACCCAAGACAAATACTTTTTAAGTAATTGATAAATCATTTGAGCTTTGATCAATTGTATATTAAATAATAGTGATATTTATAGAAATTATGAATTTTATTTTTTATTTTACAATTATATGATGGCTTTCTGTTCCCAATAAAAAAAAATTGTGTCGTTTGTAAAATGAATAGATTTTTATGTAATTTTAAATAGAAAAAATTGATTGATGTATGTTGGAGTCTGTTATCTGTCAAATAACTAAACAAAATTATGTCGTTCGAATAACACCACATCATGTCCGGTATGGCATTTATTTATGTGCTGTCCTCAGTTTTGCTGCTACAAGAAGAAAGGTAAGAAAAACCCAAACCGAAAAAAAAAAAAAAAGAAAAAAAATCATCATTCATATCATTATCCTTATCCAATGTCTTAAGCACCCATCAGTATTGAGTTAACATGATGATGGTGGCCTAATTAAGCTTAATTAGGCCATCAAATGCTGTTTAAGTTTGTTATAATCATGTATTATATGCCTCCTTAAACATTCAATAATCTTAACCCAGGAAGAAGTGCAGATTTTACAAGGATGGCAATAACTACAACACCAACAAGTGCTCACGTCTCAGAATCTGTCAAATTATCAGTATTTCTGCTCACTACTATTTTATTTTATTTTATCTTATTTATTCTTAGCTCTTCATCCAACTCCTCTGGTAAATTATCTTTCCAGAAAACCTTTCAGAATCTCCTTCCAAGCTTTTGTTGTTTTCCCTGGAAACTTTCCTGACAAAGATCATAAAACATCAGGTGAGATATTTGCATGTACTGTTTCTTCCTCCTCCTCCTCCTCCTTCTAGTCTTTTCAGGTTCTTGCTTTCTTCTTTTTCTTTTTGTGACTAATTTGGTTTCTACTGGTTTCTTTTTGTAACATGTAAAGAAATGATTGTGAGAAGTGTTTATCTTAGTGAATTAAAACTGTTAATTGACAGGGAAAGTTGGTTCTCTTTCAACCTCTTTTTGTATCTTTTCTTCCAGTAAATAGTTACAGCCACCTTCATGTTGTTCATTATGATTCTATTATTTTAGAATTATTATTGAAACGCCCAGTATTATGTATGATCATGACGTTAAATTGTAAATTACAATATTACTGTAAAATAAACTATAATTCCTGTGGATTTTCAGATTAATAAAAAAAATCGAATATATTTTCAATTAATTAATACATTATACGGACTCCTCATCTTGATAAAATTATCTTTAACATTTCAAAATAATTAAAAGTATAATAAATTCTACAATCTTAATTTATTTTAATGACTTTAAATTCATAAAAAAATCATGATTAACAACTCTTTGATGTCGTTAAAAAGTGTCGCAGTTCGAAACAAGAGTTTTTTCTTCATTTTAAAATGATTTAATTTATTTTAATAATTTTTAAAAATTAATTAAAATTATAAAAACATATAAGGATCTTTTGTCTGTTTCTTCATTGTATGGCATTCAGTATTTGTAGAATCCTATAAGATGGAAACGGCTGCCTATTTGTGTACAAATTCTGCAGTATAAAATGAGTTAGGTATGACCAATTCTTTTTATATAATTATATCTGAGAGTCATATTTTAAATGAAATTATATGATAAGAATATCCAATAAACGTTAAGTTATTTTCTACATGTTAATTTTCTAGTCAAATATTCTTATTTCATGGACTACATTTAGAAAATAAATTAAATCAGTCCATAATTCGAGCAACTTTAAATAGTTGATGGTTTTACACTAAATAAATAAATAAGGATGTTGGGTTGAGATCAGGTGTACGGATAGTCAATATTAGAAAATTTTAAATGTTCTTTTATTTTGAAATTAATAAGAAGTAATTCTAATGTTGGTGCTATGCATGGATTATATTATATTTTTTTTATTTTTAACGTGTTTGTTTTAAATTTAAATTTAAGTGATATATTTCAAAATTTGAAAAATATTATAAATTTAAATTTATGTTTTAATAAATGAAGTATTTAAAATTAATGAGATGGTAAAATAATAAATTATTAATATCTGTGTTTTTTATAAGACTAAGGTTCTATAATTGGTTCCTTAATATTTATATTAAAACCATTTGCACCACTTGAATTTAAATAGAAAAATAAGACGTAATATAAAAAAAATGATGATAAAATTAGAAGGAATTTACAAATTATGGATAGAAAAGAAAATGTAATAATGTAAAATATCCAGAAGCAAGTTGCATAAGGACAACGATAAAAGAATACGAGAGTAGGGGAGGGTTTATAATATTTTAAAGAGAGTAATGTACACACCATTCTTACCCATTTTCTGATAATTTTAAAACATTAAACTATTTCACTATTTACATGTAAATTGTGGTAGGTGTATGATGTGTCACACTCAGAGCTCATTATGGATAGCCATAGCTTCCAGCCTCTTCTGTTTTTCTTTCTTCCATTTTCCTCTCGATGGACTTGTACTGCAAGTGTTTTCATACACGATATTCAAGTTGGAGACCAAACCCAAATGGACGTTGTTAAAAAATAATCTTCTCTTAAAGATTCAAGTATTATTTTACAAATTTAATGAATTTTATGCGGTCACTTCATGAATTAATTATTATAAATTTTTTCAAAAATTGAACTAATATTATTATAACGTTAGAGATGATTCAAATAAACTTGATTTATATATTACATGTCATGAGATGCCAATTATTACATTAACATATTGCTCATTTAATGCAGCAATTGATTACACCAACAGAAGATCAGATTTAAAATTATAGTTGTCCTTGTATATATTGATGTGCATAATTCCTGCGCAATAGCTATCCTTGGAAAACTTCTGTTCAAACCCACATCATGTAGTGGACTTTTCTTTATCTTAAGCCACTCAATTGGACATAAAATGATGAAATTTATGTCTATTATAAGCCAAGAAAATCATAATATTTCATATAAAATTGTAGACATGCTATTATCAAATTAACCAAATTATGGCATGATGTGATCTTTTGTCATTTCACATATGATATTTTATTATGTGGAATGGGAAATATTTGTAGTGGAAGCTTATTCATTTTTCAGATACAATTCTTTATTTAAAATGAAGGAGTTTTGGAATAAAGGTTTGTTCAGATGTGGCTGCCTATAGTTGCCAAGGGTCAAGAAAATCAGCCTAAGCATACCATCAAATTAACCAAATCAACTTTCTTTTTTCCTATTGTAAATCAAAACTGTCCTTTGAACTTATTAGTTAAATAAATTTAAGAACAAAGTTAATTAATAATTAATAATTAATAATTAATCCCGGTAAAAAGTGCAAGTTGTTGGAGAGACCCTTTTCGAATTCTTTAAAGTGATTATAAAAATACGTTAAAAACAAAGAAAATGGAAAAGAAATAAATGCCTAGTCAAATATAACTTCAGCAAAGATGAAAGAAACAAGACAACCAACACCATCATCATGTCCAAGAGACTAGTAATTTAGAGTCAAATTGCTTGAAGATGCAGTCTTAACACACTTTTCTAGGTTCCAGTCTCTTTCCCCACAATTCATTTGGGTTTTTCTTTTTCCCTTGGCAAGAGAAGGAACAAAGTTAACAGCCAGTAATTAACAACACAATCACCATATCAAACCGACTACGACAAGAAGTAACAATGGGAAGAAGAGGGTGTTGGGGAAAATGAAACAGTGCTCTCCAATGTCGATGCTTTCCCAGCGACAATGACTGCATGAATAACCTCCATCCAGAAATGAAAAACGATGCTTCCCAACTAAATCTTCTATCTCTTACCAGGTTTTTCTTTTTTTCTTTTTTTTTCATTTCCTTTTTATTCACATGCCAATTTAGTGTCAAAGCTGCTCAAGCAGATGGCAAATGCCTGAAATGCGGACAAAGGATATCGGTAGTCCATCGTGAACATATCTTTTCCCACCTTGCCAAACTGCAGAATTATCTTGTCATGATCCGACTGGGGCGGCTGTGATGGTGTTGGGGCACCTGCTGCAGGCTGTGTTGCAGCAATCAGCTGGAAATTCTTGACTGAGGCAACTGTTACTCTTCCGCGAAAATTGAGGCACCAGCATTGTAATTGTTCGTGCCATCTTGGAGCTTTATTTCTGAGAACTAGTGGTCTTTCTTTTCCCTCATCTTCCTCGTATCGGGGTCCAATAATGTCTGAGAACCGAGCACTGCTAAACTCGGTTGAATTATCAATTGATTTTGAGAAGGAGATACTCCTAAATGAATCTTCAAGAGAGCGAGGAAGGAGCTCGGGCTGGCCCGGGACAAAACCACCTGGGTCCAGAGATGAGGCAGGGATTGAGTGCATTGTGCAGTGCATCCTGCGTGGACCCCTGGTGCCCAGCACATTCAGCTCATATGTAACCTGAGCGATATTGTAGCTTCCCGAGGGGACCTTTGGAGAAACTTTTTTGGAGTAGAACCTTCGACTGCGGCCAGGTGGGGAAAGCTGAGCATTATTGTAAGGGGGCTGTGTGTCGTAAATTATGAACTTGGTTCCTAGAAAATTAGACCTGATACAAGGGTAGACATGCATCTCAACATGAATGAAGCCATTTTAAGAACCAGTGGGACCTGTTTCCTTATGCACCAATTTTCTCCACATAAAGGAAATCACAGCACTTTCAGATAGGAAACAAGTAGGAAGAAAAGGGGGAACTCTTACCTCAGTTTTCCAATATAAGTGTTGCTTGATCTTGATATGTTATCTGCATCTATGGAGATTACATACTCGGTGCAAGTAGTTCGCCGAGTTCTTTTTGCAGAGAGCAGAAACTTTCCATTTTCAACAAGCAAAGCTGCAAAAGCAGGGAACTTATAAGTACAGAAAGAAAAATGAAGGAAATGGAAAAAAATAAACAGATTCTCAGCAGCAGAAACAAACTAGTTTATAAAGTTTGCTAATAACAACCCCAAATAAAACCATAGCAGGCATACGCGTAAGTTCAATTCAAGAAAAATACATCAAATTACTATCTTAAATTTGGAAGTGCCTTGTTACCATCTGATCAAAGTGAGAAAATCTTACCAGGGCTAAGGCATAGGAAAAGATGATAAGTTAAGTTTGATTTATCCCTCTTAATAAAGCACTGAATAGTTCCATCTCTATGCCCCGGCTGTAAGTAACGGTCAGAAAAGGTAATGTCAGTAACCAATACGAACTGTATAACCCTCTACAAAACTAGAACAAGCACCATATGGCTTCTTGCATATCCAAAAGCAAAAACCCCATAATAAATTATAGATGCAACATAAATATCAGAAGAAACTTACCTGCTTCAGTGAAATTGGAAAGGTGATTTTCCCAGAGAACTCGGGACTAGTGACAATTTCTTTACACATTTCCCTCCATGATCGGCACACAGCAGCACATGCAACAACATGCTTCCGGGCAGGCCAAGTGCTCTCACTAACCTCCAATCTCTTTATCACATCCCTAAGTAACTCAGGAGGGAGGCTAGCCCAACGGCTGTTCTGGATGACTACAGAATGGTCATTCAACTCACTAACTGAACTATGAGATTTCCCCCTGTGATGACCAGACAGCCTCAGATCAAAACTCCGCCTTGATAAACTCCCAAACCCATCTCTCATGTCACGAACTATACTCCGGAAAGACATTTGCTCCAACCAACTTTTATCCTTATATGAATAAATCCTAAAATACTGTTACATAAAAAATATTTACACTTGACTTGATGGATGATTACAAATCAAAGAACGTGTGCCTGCCTGCATATAAAAGAAAAAAGCCTTAATTGAAACTATAGTTGCAATGCTTAGTAAAGAAGAAATAAAAGATAAAGAAGACAGATAAGGAAAAAGCACAAAACAAGAAAAGAAGATTCTCATAAAAGAAAAAGACTCACATGGACCAAAGGCAGATAAACTACCAGACTTTCTGGGAGAAACCTTTTCGCAGGTTTTGAACTTTGATCTTTTAAATCTTAGCTATTAATTTAAATCTAGCAACCTATTTAGTTCACACTTACTCAAATCAGGAATCTCAACATACAGGAAAAGAGGTAATTACAACATAAACTGTTCTTTAGAAAGAAAGGGAGGAGAGAATATTGAAAAATAAGCCAAATAAATAGATCCATGGCCTAGCTTTCGATTCTGAAACAAACATATTCTGAAGATTCTTACAATCAAAACCCCAACAAATAACATATTTATCCTAACCCACATACAAACTTCTTAAACATCACCTGGGTCAAAACTTAGTTTGAACAAAAGCATCGCCATCACCAAAAAAGAAAAAGTTAGATTACAAGCTTTTCTCTTTTTTTTTTTCCAATTAAACCCAAAGCAAAAACTATAGATGACAGTTTCAACATGTCTAAACTACATCTGAAGTTGTTTCTTTTTGACCTTAATATACATTTTGGCTCATAGTCTTTGTTGAATACATTGAATTGATCAAACCCCATCAAGAATTCTGTACTAAGGTACAAATCTTTGAACATATCTGGAACGAAAACAAAATTCCAAAAGGATTAACCAAGTACTCAAAAGAACTAACCTTTATCCCAAAAATTAGTGTTGAACACCCCTTTTCCACACCAAATCTTCACCGATCAATAAAAATTAAAATAAATATCACTTCTTGAGAGAGATTCTGCAAAGAACAGAACCTTAAAACAACATTAAAATCCCAAATGCTTCATAATACACCTAAAAAAAGATGGGAAAACAGTTCCAAATTGTCCAAGAAGAACCCAATTTCACCACTCTCACATAAAAGAAAAAAATAGATAGCCTGAGGAAAGCAGTTCTAGCAGCTGATAATTTTAGGACAGCGAGAAAATTTCAGGTTTTTCTTACGGGAAAAATTTTCTTGAGAACCAAACAGAAAACCCACCAAATCTAAAGAAAGAGAAAACTTAGAAAATCAGGAATTAAAAAGAAAAAAAATTAAAACAAGAGGGTTAGGATTGAAGCATAGCTCACCACCATCTTGTTGTTTCCCTATGTCAGATCCTTAGCTTTATCACACGGCTTCTCTCTTGACTTTTTATTTTCTCTGTGTTTCTCTCTCTAGATTTTTTTCCCTCCCGTAACTTCTCTCTCTAAAATAGTGACGACTCTGTAATTGGACATGAAACTTGATTAAATCCACTTGATGAAACTCTAGCATAAAAAAAGGAAGCTGCTTCTTTAATTTTAATAATCTCATAATTAATTAAATAATTTTTCTGACCTTTTTAAGACTAAATTTTGGTTTATTTTTTTGAGATTTAATTAATACTCCCATTTTTGTCAGATTGTCTTCCTGATTTATATTTGATTGCAGTTTTAGAATTTTAATATCTTAATTAGTTTTCAAAAAATCTCGATAATATTTTCTACGAGTGTAATTAAAATTTGAATGAAACTCTTGCTTAAATCATAAAAAGTTAAAAATTAATATACTTAAGTTTTTAATATATAAAATTGATCATAATTTGTTAAAACAATGAAAGGAGGAAAATATATGATACGGCTGGGAACTCGGGAGAAATTCATGTTTTAAAAAGAATTTAATTAAATATATGCAATTACTAATTAGTCCTTAAAAGGTTGACATGAATCTTTCCGTTGTTTATAAGTATAATTCTTAGGAAGTTGCGAACGGGTTGCTTGACCTACCACCGGCGTTTTTCATACCTTTCTTTTCGATATTTGGGCGACAAAGCATGCGGCGCAACTTGGAGCAAACGGTGCATAACGTGATGTTGAATGTATTTGACATCGTTTTCTGAATTATTTAATTTTATAAATTCATTAAAACAATAATTTTGATGTAAAAATAAAAGTGGAAGCCGGAAAAACATTTGTCAACCTCAATACCAAAAATTAGGATTTAGTATTGATTCATTCTTTCTTTTCTTTTCCTAAGAAATAGAATTTCTCTGATGTAAGAAATTATATTATATTTATTTAATTTAACCTTCAATATTTTAAATTTATTATTTAATTCATGAAAATTTATAATTATAAAATTGTATTGAATTTGATCATTAGATTCTATTTTTTTAATCAATTTAATTTTACTTATCTCTTTCAAAAACTTTTTAATGAAAAGTGTTAATCATCTAATTTTCTTTTGCTTTTTCCTACTTCAACTATATACTCTTTAAATCTTTTAAAGGTTTCATCTTTGGATGCTAACAGCAAGTAAACATATGAATATCAAGAATGATTATCAATAAAAGTTTTTAAATATATTTTCCTTCTCTTGTTGACAAATTATTTAATTTATATATATATATATCACTATGATCAAGGTCCAATAATAGAATATTTCTATTAAACAATGATTTCTTCTATGCATACTTCACACTATTATTATGATTATCTTGATAAAAAAAAAATATAAATCATAGTTATTTATAAATTTCAAAGATTTCAAACTTAAATGTTCAACTTTACCATATTCATAATTTTAAATATCAATCAATATGTAAATAGAATAATAATTTATTTCATTAATACTTAATTTAGTATCTATAGAATAACTTAATAATTTATTCAAATGCTAAGTTTAATTGAATACAACTTAAATCAAAAGACGTAACCTAATCTAAAAAATTATGTTTTATCATACATGACTTTAATTAATCATCTAAAATAATTACTAAAAATAATAATTCAAAAAAATTAATTATGTTTCGGTTAATAGATTTCAATCATAAACTCCTTTAAACAATCATAATTTTCTATGTCATATAAATTGAAATATTATAAACTACAACATATTTAAAAAGCAAACTCATGATGTTCTCAAAGTATGATTATCTTATTGTTTATTCTAATTCTCACATTTATTTTCTTCAAATTAATTTTTTTGTTATTTATGTTTTTACCCTAAGATTAAGCTTATCAACATAAGTAATTGTACTAAATTAAATTATTATTATATACATTTTAAAATAAATTATAATTACAATTATACCAACATATATTTTTTTTAAATATATATGATGTCTTCATAGTTATAATTAAAAAATATACTTTGATGAAAAGTAATATTTTGCAACTTCCGTTAAAGATATAATATATATATATATATAAATGTTATTTTCTATATTTTATTACTACTAAAATATCTAATTTAATTTATTTATTATTTTAAAAATATTATATTATCATATCTCGTTTAAATTATTTCTTATTAAAAAATATTATTTCATAATAACTAAATAGTTTAAATTGATTAAATATATTTAATAAATAATTAAGTAGATAAATAGGCCAAATTAAAATTTTAAGTTACTATTTTACCATATTTTATTTATAAATAAAAGTAAATAAAATATTTTGTATATAGTTATTGAAATCCTTGCGGAATTGGTAGCACATGTATAATTTATAATGGTTCAACACTAACTCTTGCCTACATCCATTTCTCCCAAGTCTTTCACTTAGGGTTCCACTAATCTTAATCAATCAATACAACAAAAGGATTCCTCAATACGAATCATAACCCTAGTGTTTTCACGCTCACACTCAAACCTTTACAATAATTACAATTTCACAGTAATTAAACTTTTAAATACAAGTTAATGCCCCAAACATTAATCTCACACCAATCCACAATTACAAAACCTAACACTTAGGTTGTAGGAATACAACACAATGAGAGTTTACAATACTAGAATTGCAATACAATAAGCAAACTTACTTTCTATTGAAGTTCACTGCTCAAAGGAAGCTTTGCACTACAAAAATAGTCGTTAGAATTTGAAATAAAAGTGTATGTTCTAAAAATAAAACCGTTAGACAGTGTTTAAATTGAATCTAGAAAGTTATATACGACCGTACGGGTTTCCGTACACCCTTTCCAATTAAAAACACAAATTCAAACATAAGGCAAAAGCTTGATACAGTCGTACCACCTATTTATACACCCGTACAAAAGCAAATCTACTGATAAGTAAAATTTCTGTAAGCAATGATACGTCTATACCACCATTGGTACGCCTGTATTAAACTAAATTTCCTGACAAGCAAAATTTTTTGCGAGCAATGGTACATCCGTACCACCATTGGTACGCCAGTACCAAACTCAAGGAAACAAAACGAACTTAGTACAATCAGCCGTATGCCTGTACCACATAACATAAACAACTGGTACGCCCGTACCATACACAATAAAGTCAATCTGACTTGGTACGATCAACCGTATAGCTGTACCACATAACAAACATAAATGGTACGCCCGTACCAAACATGGTATGCCTGTACCATACATAGAAAAACTTATTTAACATTACAAATAACTTAAATTGACTTACACAAAACACATACATCAAAATTCTAGGTCTGACAGTCTCTCCTTTTTTGATGTTAGCAATCAATTTAAGTTCAATTTGCAAAAAATATACTCAAAAATTTTAGATTTAAAAATTTTTAGAAATTTACCCCTTTGTTTTAGAATTTATGCCATGAAATACCAAGTAATCAATCAAGCATATAACATATAATCAGAGTAAACTACATAACATATTATCAGAGCAATATACATAATTGTATGGTTAAAGGATAAATAAAGCATATGATCATAGCATTAAACAGAACATATGATTAGAGCATTATCAAACTAAGTCATAATTAGAGCAAACAACAATACAAACAACAATAAGAATAAGCAATATAGGATAATGAACTAAATAATCATCATATGTTATATATACTCAAAAATATCCAATATACTGATCAGAGCAAAGAAACTGAATACAATGATCATAGTAAAATATCCAATACACTAATCAAAGCAACAATGATAGTGAAATAATAAAGAAAATGAAGAAAATCAAAACTAATAAAAACTAGTCTAAAAGTCTAAAACTAGACCTAAATCTAAAACATCTCCCCCTTTGACAACATCAAAACAGTCACTATAGGTCTTGAGGAGGAGGATGACTCAACGGAGGAATAAATGGATCTAGTAAGAGATGATGGACTGTAGAGTGGCTGTAGTGGTCGTATGGAACTCGTGGAACTTGATAGCCTACTGATCAAGTCGCTAATCAAGAGTAATAACATGTTGATTAATATAAGCGAGTCGTTGATCAACCTGGTCAAAATGTCACTCAAAACCCGCTAGTGTAATAGTGAGTGTAGCAAAGTGGTGAGATAGCAGATCAGCAACAGAAGGAGGAGCAGTAGCAGGATCAGTAGAAACAGGAGCAGGAGGATCAGGAACAGCTAAAGAAGAAGATCCACCCTGAAAATGACATTGTCGTTTATGGCTCAAAGTTGCATGGCATAAAGCGTCAAGAGAGTCAGACTCAACACACAGCTGTACAAGAGTATCCTTAGGGATAAAAACCTGCAAATACAGACAAATCTCTATAGCCCATCATCTATAGAGAGAAATGGTGTCATTGAGAATACCCAATGACTATAGATGCTTAAGAATTCTGGAGATATACTCTGAATGAATGACATACTTGCCATAAACAAACTTAAAAAGCATAGAATGCTCGATGAATGAGAGATCAAGATTAGTACCTTTCGGTCCAGGAGTGGGAGGAGTAGCAGGAAAAGCATGTAGCTACTGGCAGATATAATGAATAATAGAACTGAATAGAATAGCCCTGCTAGGCTGCTTCTAGATGCCGACCTCATGAAAAGAGGTCTAAAGCTAGCGCCTAGACTAAATGGGTGTGCCTGTGACCATGGAATGAAGAAAAATGAGGTCAAGGCCGGTAACAGTATCATTAGACTCAGATCACCTAAAAATGAGATAGGTGATCAGTCTATTACAGTAATAGAGGGCTAGAGACTTAAGGTAGGAGGCCTTTAGTCTAGAAGGATGGAAGGGAGTAGAAAGAGCAATCTCCTTCAGAAGTCATGATGATCAAAGATTGCAGATTTGACATTAGTAATGCCCTTAGTATGAAAATTGAATATAGCATCAAACTTTGCAGGAGAAAGAGTGTAGAGTTTGCAAAAAAGTCTAAACGTGCAACTAAAGAAGGTAGAAAGAGAAAATGATTGTAGGAACTCAATAGCTACAGTCTGAATAAAGAGGTTATCTAAGAATGTAAAATTTAACCAACCTACATTGGCCAAATATCGCAGAACATCAGTCTCCAATTTAACCTGGCGGATAGTAGACCAACATGCAAAACGAGAGTGAGAGAAAACTTTCTCACTCAGAATGGAAGTACGAACAGCAGAGGCAAGAGTAGCAACACAAAGGCCAGAGCCTGTAGAGAAGGTGCGTTTGACTCTATATCCTTATGACAAAGAGCCACCACGACTAGAAGAAGCTGACATAACTAAAAATCAATAAAAACAAACAATTTAATAGAAAATATAATTTTTCACAACTTCGACAGAATTTCAGCTAATTTTTGAAAAACTCAAAAATTTGAACCTGTACAAAAATCAATAAAATTTTAACCACACTTAGCTAACACAATCCTAATCACTTTATTCTAAAGAACATAGGGCTAAAAGTGTCTAGAATGCTTAGAAAATAAAAAAAAACTAAATTAAAAAGCAATAAAATAGTTAAAATTGAAATTAAAAACTGAAGATTCGAAAGAAAACCAACCAAAAATGAAGAATAAGATTATGGGTAAATGAATTTCGAGTGTTTTAGGACAAGTTTGAGTGGTTTTGGTAAGGATTTAAGAGAGAAATTAAGAGAAATTGGAATCCAGTAACTGGCGACAATTGAAAAATCACTTAAAAAATAGGGTTTCCAGATCACGTACAAGCGTACCACTAAGACGTATGGCTCAAAAATGCTTAAAATTTCATTATTGTGTACAAGCGTACCACTAGGACGTACTGGAGTACGAAATCTATATGACTGTACCGATTTTATGCCTAAAACACGTACGGGAAGGTGTATGGCCATACAAGGTATTTGGCAGATTTTGGAATTAAAACAGAAGTGGTTCATAAAGGAGTACCAAACACGTACGGTCGTATGAGACCTAAAAATCAAAAATTTTTTGAAGAGATTTGAAGGAATTTTTCAAACTTTTTAGAGTTCATCAATTAATCCTACTTCAAAAATGATCCATCTATCATTCCTAATTCATGTTTGATGAAGTTCAAACGTTCTTCACGAAGGAGTTTAGTAAAAATGTCTACCAACTGGTGAGTTCTATCAACAAATTCTAATACAACCTTCTCTTTTTGCATATTATCACGCAAGAAATGGTGCCTAATAACAATATGCTTAGTCCTAGAATACTAAATAGGATTCCTAGATAAGTTTATAGCACTAGTGTTATCACATTTAATAGAAGTGCATAAAACACACATATCACTAGTGTTGTCACATTTAATAGAAGTGCATGAAACACAAACATTGTAATCCCTTAATTGTTGTTGAATCCATAACACTTGGGCATAACAACAACCTGAAGATATATACTTAGATTCAACAATAAACAGAAACACACAATTCTGTTTCTTACTAAACCAAGAAACTAAACAACTCCCTAAGAAATGACAAGTACTAAATGTACTTTTCCTATCTAACACATTTCCAGTAAAGTCAACATCAAAATAAGCAGTCAAGTCAAAAGTCATTCTTAGCATACCATAAGCCATAATGCATAGTGCCAATTAAGTATTTAAAAATTCTTTTCACAGCACTCAAATGAGATTCCCTAGGAGATGATTGAAATCTGGCACACATACACACAGTAAACATTATATCAGGCCTAGAAGCAGTTAGGTAAAGCAAGCTATCATACCTCTATACTTATTTTGATCAACTTGTTTACCATTTTCATCCAAGCAAAGCTTTGTGATAGTGCTCATAAGAGTCTTGCTAGCTTTTACATCTTTTAGTCTAAATTTCTTGAGCATTTCTTATGTATACTTAACTTGGTTGATGAAGATCCTATCATCACATTACTTGACTTGAAGTCCTAAGAAACAGTTCAACTATCCCATCATGCTCATCTCGAATTTTCCCTGCATACACTCAGAGAACTCCTTGCATAATTTTTCATTAGTAACACGAAATATGATATCATCCACATAGATTTGAATAAGTAAAATATCATGTTTGTAATGTTTAATGAAGAGTGTTGTGTCTGCTTTGCCTTTTTCAAAACCATGATCAATAAGAAAAGTACTCAACCTATCATACCAAGCTCTAGGGGCTTATTTAAGGCCATATAAAGCTTTAGTAAGTTTAAAAACATGGTTTGGAAATTCAAAATCTTCAAAACCAAGGGGTTGTGCAATATAAACTTCTTCATTAATAAAACCATTGAGAAAAGCACTTTTGACATCCATTTGAAATAATTTGAAATTCATGTAAGATGCATATGCCAACAATATCCTAATGGATTTTAATCTAGCTATGGGTGCAAAGGTTTCATCAAAGTCTATGCCTTCTTCTTGACAATAACCTTGTGCCACTAACCTAGCCTTATTCTTAGTTATGACACTACTTTCATCAAGATTATTCTTAAACACCTACCTAGTTCCTGTAACAGATGAATCTCTAGGCTTAGGCACTAAGGTCCATACATTATTCTTATCAAATTGGTTTAGTTCATTTTCCATAGCTAACACCTAACTCTTATCATCTAAGGCTTCATTCACATTCTTAGGTTTAATCTAAGAAATGAATGCAAGATTGTTATGAATATCTTTGAATTTAGAACGAGTGGTTACCCCTTTTGATGTTTCACCTATGATTTGCTCCTTGGAGTGTCCTTTCAAAAATTGCCACTCCTTAGGAAGGTCATGCTCAATGTAAATTGCAGCTAGGTGAGGAGGAAGATCATTCACTTCTTCCTTATCAACATCTTTAGGTGTAGCTTCTTGTAGATTCTTATTCCCTTCACCTTGTTCCAAAAAAATTCCTACATCATCATCATCAACAATGTCTTTTCTTGGACCAAGGGAGTTAGTATCATCAAAAATAATATGCATAGATTCTTCAATAACTAAAGCATGTTTATTAAACATCCTATATGATTTACAAGATGTTGCATAGCCTAAGAATAAACCTTCATCAGTTTTTGAATCAAATTTCCCAAGGTTATCCTTGGTATTCAAAATGTAGCACTTGCAACCAAATACTCTAAAGCATGAAATTCTTGGTTTTCTACCATTCCATAGCTCATAAGGAGTTTTGCTTAAAATCGGTCTTAAATGAACTCGATTTGTTATATAACAAGCAATGTTGACCGCTTCAGCCTAAAAGTATGAAGGCAATTGATACTCATTGAGCATTGTACATGCCATGTCATAAAGTGTTTGATTTTTCCTTTCAACTACCCCATTTTTTTAAGGAGTTCTAGGAGATGAAAAGTTATGATGAATACCATGCAAATCATAAAATAATTTAAAATTTTCATTTTGAAGTTCTTTTCTATGATGACTCCTTATTGAAGAAATGTAATATCCTTTTTTATTTTGTATTCTTTTAGTTAATGATTGAAAAGCATTGAATGCATCATCTTTATGAGCTATAAAAGAAACCCAAGTTAACCTAGAGTAATCATCAACAATGACAAGTGTATAATGCATGTCACCTAAATTAACTACCCTAGTTGATCTAAACAAGTCAATATGCAACAATTGTAAAGGTTTATATGAGGCTACCTTGTTTTTCACCTTAAATGAAGACTTTACCTATTTTCCCATTTGACAGGTCTCACATACTTTTTTCTTAGCAAATTTGATATTTGAAAGTCCTACCACATGCTCATTCTTCCTGAGATCACCAATGCTTTCGAAGCTATGCCAAAGTCATGAATCTTCACTTATGGAAACAAGACACTTCATATGTTTGTTAGCAAAAGAATCTAAATCAATTACATACACATTTTCCATCCTATCACCTTGAAATACTAATAAATCATCACTTATTCTATAAACAAAACAACCTTTAAGATTAAAAACAACTTTATATCCATTGTCACACAATTGACTAATACTAAGCAAATTATGTTTTAATCCCTCTACTAGTAAAACCTTATTAATATAAAAGTTGGAATCCTTACCAATCTTACCAATTCCAACAACTTTACATTTGGAATTGTCTCTAAAAGTGACATTACCTCCATCCTATTTCTCAAGATTGGAGAAGAGACTTGCATTACTAGTCATATGCCTTGAGCATCCACTATTTAGGTATCATTTGCTTTTACTAATCTTAGATCTCAAGCATACTTATCAAGACAAGTGTAATCACTTTTTATTAAGTACCCAAATGTATTTGGGTCCTTGGGGGTTAGAAGCATACATATCATCATTCCAATGCATTTTTCTAATGAAAAATCTATTGGTAGTATGTCCCTTTCTATTGCAATAGTGACATATGACATTCCTAAATCTAGAATGATTATGCACATACTTCTTTTTAAATGCATGAAGATGACTATAATTGCATGAACATGAACAATGATGCACTTTATTGGTATGCATTCTATCGACCTTAGGATGAACATGTTTCTTTTTGAAATCCTTTGGTTTTTATGTTAAAGTGGAGGCTTTTACAAAAACTGTGCCCTTAGAAGTGTGGGAAGAGTTTTGATTAAAACCAATACCTTCTTTATTACCACTAAGTTTTTGATGTTTCAAAATAGAATCAATTTTAACACCACCTTGTT
>CANYBF010224581.1:0-19521 GCA_948192965.1 Dalechampia spathulata | reverse complement strand
TTAAAATTGGTACGGAGGGATTTCACCCGATAATTGTCTCTTAAATACTACACTAATCATCACCGTGTGTACATAAATAACAATCATCAATTACTTAAATATATGAATCAACATTAGAAATTAATTGAAATTTCTAACAATTAGTCCTTTGCATGAACCTCATAAGTAAGATCCAACAAGAAAAGAAGGATTAATCACCCATAAGTTACGGTTTTAAGGATAAACTGATGAATAAAGCAGATCTTAACTTACTCATGGTTCGGCTTTCATTATGACAAGAAGAGAAGGGAGTCATTTTGGCCTCACATAAAAGAATACGTACCAAACAAACACAAACTTGAAAAATCAGAATGAGAAGAAGCTTGGCGAGTTACGATTTCGAGCCTCTAAGAGTATAATATTTCAGCTTCTTAGATGAATGAAAAGAAGATATCTTAAACCCATACCATACATTAAACGTATGGTCTTTGTCTTGTACATGAAGATTTAGAAAGAAAACATATGAGGAAGATGAAGGTATTCGGTTTCTACGGAGATTACATGAAGAAGGAATAAAAGAAGATAAGAAAAAGGAGCCTTGGAAGAAGGGAAACATGGAAAGTAATACGGCTTGGGAGAAAATGAAAGGAAAAAATGGCATTTTTTTTTGAAAGACAACTCCAACCATAGGATATGTGGGTTCAATTAGGGCAACACTCTTTAAAAGACCAAAATTCCCCTAATGCATACCATTTTAACCCACATACATGAAACATACAATTTTTCCTTCCTTAAAAACATGAAATACGTATGTTTATAATTCTTTCCACTAACAATTAGTACATATACCCTCATTTCCCTTATAATTCGTATATACCCCATCCATTTTTCATTTTTTTTTAAATATCATATTATCTCTCTCACTCCTAAAAATCCTTTTCCATTTACCCATACATATAAAATTCAATTTTTCATTTCCACCTCATCAATCCATATTATTTCATTTCCTCATCATTAAATAAATACTTAAAGAAATGTACTCCATCATACACATCATCAATTTAATTTTTCCTTTTCTTATTTCCTTTATATAGTCTATAATTTATTTAATTCTTTTCATCACATGTCTAAAATAATACTTTATTATTATCTCTAAATAATACTCCTTTATTTACTCCATAAATTCCATAATTCAATTATAACATCATCATAACCATTTATGACATCATCATGATGTCATTAATAAAACTTACTTATTTCAATTTTCTAATATTTTCTTATTTTTCTAATTATTTTCTTATCATTATATACCTTCACAATTATATTATAAATCCTTAATTAATCATTCCTAATAAAATTAAAACCACAATTAAACTCATTCGCTTACATCATCATTATCATTTATGACATCATAAATTAATTTTCCACTTTATTAAACTTTTTTTTATAGTCTTAAATCTTATTTTCTATCAATCATCTTAAATATTTCAATATACCTATTTAATATTCCATTTGTTTTCCTCTAACATCTCAAATATTTCAATTGATCGCTCGATCCAATTTTACACATTCGAGCTTATTTTTTGCATTCAACTTAATCAACTATCATTTTATCACCATTTCTTAATCCCGATAGATATTTCTTATCTTTATCATAATATTTATCATTTCACCTCGAAATGCACATATTTCTGTAATTTCATGTCATTATCCTATTTTTAAACGTATCGGGATAATGTCATTACCTGAATCATTAATACTTTTTCGCGCTAAAAATGAGGATGTGACATATCTTATAGTGATGAGTTATTGAATTAAGAATTCCATTAAATATGATCAAATATAAATGTTCACTTATCAACTATTGTAACTTTATGATGGCAAAGATGAGTCATCTATCCCATAATTTCATAATTTTTCATTTGTGCTCATAATTTATGTTCATCCATTTGATGCTTATCATTTCTTCAACATATTTTATTTTATGTTATTCATATTTTTTTGATCTTGATGTTATTTGAATTTTTTCAAACATGATTTAATTTTTCAATTTTCACATTATGATATAATTATGGGTGGGGCTTTCGTTACAATCCAGCGGAAGGCTTGTGACAAATGGCACCGAGGGTCTGCTTGAAGCAAAAGTATAATCTTGTCGATGGGCTACTTTGAGGAATGATATAAACTCAAAAGAGTTGTAAGTTTGGAGTCAAAACCAGATGGTTTTAGATTTGGTTTAACTAACAGATAACATGAGTGCTAAGTTAAACACTTCAGAGATGGGTTTAGGTGGTGAAGATCTCTTTTCTTAGAGTTTACAAGTTTAATTTTACCATTTTGGTTGGATTAATTGTCCTAGGTAGGTGAGCAAGCAAGTGCATAATAGTAAGTATGCAATGCGACATATTATAGCGAATGATGGCTCAAACACTTTGATGTCTACTCTTGCTAGACCTAGTTATACTCCTAATGCTCTTTAAGGGGGAGTGACTAGTTGAGCTTGGATGTCATCCCAACAACTAGTCATATGGTGGGTACTGAGGTGCCTACCTTTTGTGTAGGTTATGTAGGATCTTTGCCCTTACCTATACAGAGCATAAGGTTCAATTCCTTGTAATCTAGTATTTATCAATAAAAGACGTAATTATATTTATCCATGTCCCTCTATTCTTATGTATGCTTTTTTCATATATTGCCTTGATATGGTTGTGGTGTAGATGTTGTGCTATATTCTATGCTTGTCTACATCATGCATTTTTGTGCTTGTTCTAACCAATTACACAAATTTGAATAGGAGCTAAACTCTTTGATGCGTGCATGCTTAATTAATCAGCTCACTTATTAAAGGTAGTATCCGAATATGAGCATCGTACGGGTTTACTAGAGTTGCCTTGAATTCAACCTGTGATACCATCTGGTCTACTATTAGACCAATCATCAAATCCCCATGTCCTGATGGATCAATGAACAAAAATTATGCTAGCAGTTTGAACCCTACTACCCTCAGCTATAAAGGGGTAGTCACCAACTTATGGCTATAGAGGCAGAAGATAATGGAAAGATCTATAGACCCATTTATAGTCAGCAGTGACCTTGTTGTAGTGACATTGAACGCCCTAATCAAATAGGGAATGACCTCTCTAATAGGCACAGGCATCATCAGCATTGCTGTCATACTGTACAAGACTCTTAGGATGGCAGCGAACTCCTCATACATTGAACATAACTCCACGTGTCTGAATAGGAAGACATGGGTTACTAGGTCCTAAAACTACATAATGGCATATAGAAAGGCATAATTAATGGAGACCTACTGGAATGTCTTCAAGTATTAAGGTCTAGACTCACCTAGTTGACTCTACTCAGTATTGCCCTATTGACGAGAAAGATAATAGAAAATATTATTAAACATATAAGAGAAAATTACAACTCTCACAATATTTATAGCATTCTATGGAGGTGCATAAGTATGTCACTTGCAATATGTCAACTCACTAATAATAAGAATTAACTAAGCATGGTAATTAGCTAGAAGTGAGTTGTCATTCCTTGATCTCCAAGTTATCAAGTTGATATTTGTTTCAAGTTGTCAAGTTGATCTTTTTTTTAAATTGATCATTTCTTAATGGTTAAGTATTCTTAATACTTAGAAATCAAAAAATTTTATATTTAATAACCTATGATTTATGTTGATTTTTAACACTCCTCCTATGCATTTGTGACAGCACTGGTTGCGACGGTGGCATTTGCAGCAGCTTTTACAGTACCAGGCGGCACCAATCAGCAAAACGATCTCCCAATTTTTATAAACGAGACATCTTTCATGATATTCGCTATAGAAAATGCCTTGGCTCTATGTTCTTCATTGGCTTCTTTGTTGATGTTTCTGGGAAGACTCACTTCTCGCTATGCGGAACAAGATTTTCTGTGGGCATTGCCGATGAGGCTCAGCATTGGACTGATTGCGTTATTCTTGTCAATAGCATCCATGTTGGTAGCCTATAGCGCTTCTCTCTACTTGCTTCTTTCCCATCAATCGACTTGGATCTTAGTTCTTATTGGTGGGGTTGCATGTGTGCCCATTGCCTTGTTCCTGCTTCTGCAATATCCGCTACTATATGAAATCACCTACTCCACGTTCGGGCCTAGCATTTTTGGTAAGAGAGTGAGGAAAAGTTGATAAACTTCAACTCAAATTTTAATTACTTAATTTAATATAATAGATTCAATTTAGATAAATATTTTTAAAATTAATACACTGTTTTTGATATTTAAATTTGATTAAATGTTAATATACAAAAAAGTATTTCCGGATCTTATTTGTTTCAGCCATGTATGGATTATAGAGTTTGTTGTGTTTATGTCAATTATCTTCTTCCATGTAAGATTTTTATTGGCCTATTGAGTGTTTATGTGGAATGCAGGAGATCAAATGCTTAAATTAATAGGCTACTGCATTAATATATTAATTTCATTGATTTTTTTCCTAACAGATTACTTATTTGTTCTTAGTAGTTTTTTAGCAAAGTTTAATGTTGTTATGCGATAAAAAAAAAATAGTACAAAACATGCCTGAATATTTTAACGCAAAAAAAAAAAAGGGTTTCTAAAAATGCATAAAAAAATCAATTGAATTAAAAATGTAGTTAGACGTTTTCCTTTACTTATTATTATCTCTTGGAAAGTATAAATTAATCTAACATAATTTATCAAGTTAACGAAAGGAACTTAAAATGAGTATCACTAACTTACCTTGTTAAATCTTAAACCCTAAACCTTATACCCTTAAATTTTACTAGATATATTTTTGAGTTTTATTCTTAATCTTAAAATTTATAGATTTGTTTTACCATAAGCATGCACTTGAATTGACATGTCTTTATCACATGTCACTTTAATTTAATTATCAATTTTATCTTTAATTTTAAGAACATATTAATTTCTATCAATTTTATTTCATTATAAAAATATTATATATTTTAACTAATATTTAATTTAAATGTGATATTTTTTCTTCAATCAAAAGTTAATATGAATATATTTTGATAGAAAATAATAGATAAATAAGAAAATCAGCTTACTTATTGTATTATGTTAAATATCATTTTGATCAAACTTAAAAGAAAATTTATAATTAATTTTCTTTCTTCATTTTGGGTTTAAAAAATAAATAATATAATATTTTATAAATCTTCTTCTTTATTATTTCATTCTAATTTAAAAATAGTGATAGATTTGCACTAGAAAATGATTGGTTCTTAGTTTGTTTGTTGGTAACGTTTACAGTGGATAAGTGAATAAAAAACAAGCTAATCAAAGTGTTAAAAGCATGCAGAAAATTGATAAGTCAATTGGTAACATTATATAATTTTTATTATATCAACAACAAATTAATATGAATATAACTTAAATTTAATTTTGGATTATTCAAAATTCATTTTCTCTTATTATATTAATGTTGGATCAACAAATTATATAAAAATTACCATATTAATATAGACTGCTTGTAGAGGTTATATCTAGGGATGCAAATGAGTCGAGTTTTAGCTTGTTCAAACTTAACTCATTTATAATCGAGTTGAGTTCGAGTCAAACTTTTTAAAATTTTTGATATATTATGAGCTTAAACGAGCTTACTAAATATAAACTATAATTTTATATTAATTAACAAGTTAGCTCATGAGTTTCTTATTGAGCTGACTCACGAGCTTAAACGAATCGAATATTGTCTAACTTGAACTCAGCTCATTTATTAAGCAAGCTTTTTTAAACAAGTTTAAACAAACTTTTATCGAATCGAGTTTTGAATAGCTAATAAGTAGCTTAACTTAACTTGTTTGTTATATTAATGTAATTGAAATTGTTTTCCTAGGAGCAGTTAGTTTTTGTATTTGGAGTAAGGGTACAATTCATGGTCAACTATCACTTGGTACTGAACTCACAACTTCAAATAAGTAATGTTCATTTTCTTAAACAAAGACTCGTAGACTGCTTCCGGAAGAAGGTAGGATGAAGAGTGAATAATAGCATGTATAGAGACTGCTTGTGTAAAGTGCTAGCTAGATGCTTCTTTTTCTGTAACAAATTTGTTTCATTAACTTTATTCCATATACCCCAACATCAAATTACGAAGATGATTGCTTTACAGTTGAGCCAAATAGATTCACTGGGGAAACTCTCCATGTCAAGGTTTAACGAAACCGCATTCTCAAGATTGGAATCATACACTCTGATTTATAAGGAAGAACAATCACTGCCAAGTGATCTGCCCCCTCAACTTCCTCTTTCCTAGACACAAAAAAACCCTTCATTTGCGAATCACTTCTCTGCAGCAGGTACTTTTTGGCTTCATCCATTATTAATTTGTGTTTGAATGTAGGCTAAAGATGTCCACGTTTAATGTGGGGTTAATATTTTAGATTTTCATTGAATTTCAAGGATTATATTAAATTGATCATTATTACAATCAAATTGATCTAAATTAACCAAAAAATCAAACTAAAATTATCAAACGATGCAGTTGATTTTATCAATTTTTGACAAATTTTGCCCACCCTTATCTTTATCCAAGTAAAAATAAAAGAATTTAAAAGCATTCAATCTAAAAAATTTGTATCTCAAAAAATGTGCACTTGAGTTTGTTTGATCAAGAGAACCTTTGCGTGATATATTAAACATATAAAAATTAGAAATTATTTCTTAATAGGATAGAACTTATCTATATTTATCTTTCAAGTGTAATGAAAGAATTCTTGGTAGTATGAAACACAAATAATTAATTTTCTTTTTCAACTGTCTTCTTCCATGCTATTAATGAAACGTAAAATAAACTTTTCTTGATTTCCTGGCGACGTTTCGTATCAAACCAGGTTATTACAGAAACTTGCCAGAAGATGGAAAACAACCGGCTTGAACATGAATCTTATAAAGAATTGAAACCTATGAGGCTGAGGATGCAAAATTCTCCTGAAGCTGAAAGTGACGATGAACCCTCAGAAATCAGAGGTAATGCTTCTTCCATATCCAATCTGTGGTACAATTCTCATGACCTACCCATAGACCCTAATCCTATTCCCGTTTTCGTGTTTTTTTGTGTTGGAGCACCAAAGGTATCTTGGTCGAAATTTGCATCTTAAGAAAGTGTTGGTCCATAAAACCTTCCCGTAAGTTTAGAGGCCTTCCACCAAAATGCCATTAGCCTCTTAGCTTTCCACCAAGAGATGTCGACCCACCTTTCATAAATATCTTTTTTAAAAATATTTTTTATAAAAGTTATTATATATCTAGAAAAAATGGAAATAAATCATCTATATTCTTATTAATTATATCATTAATATAAAAATATATTATTTAATATAATAATAAATGAATATATATATATATATATATATATATATATATATATATATATGATAGAATTTCTTTATAAATTTTTTTGTAAGTTTTAATTGTAAGAGAATTTTACAAAAATTATAAAAGGTATAATATTTTGAATTTTTTTAATTAACAATTGGATACAGGAAGGTGTTCTACATTTAAAAAGATTTATAAATATTATACATTTAGCATATTTTACATATTTTAAATTTTATTTACTGTATATATTTTTTATTTTTTAAAATATTTACTTCATCATCAAATTCAATCTAATTATAAAATTTATAATATTATGATTGATCAAATTAAAAAAGTTAGACTTACCAATATCTGTATCATAATTTGAATGGATAGATATATATTAAGTTATCTTAGTATAAATTCTCAAGAAAAAATAATTTAATATAAAATTAAATTAAATTAATATATTTTTATAGTGCACATCTATGCAATATAAACATAGAAAACTATATAAATAGAATTAAAAATTATGAAATTTTTGTTATTTGATATTAAATAGATATACGTTGATATTTAAAATATACTTGTATATATCCCTAATATACTTAAAATATATGTTATATGAAAGTTTAGTGTTTTTCTTGTGTGTGTTCAGTATACTATAAATATACTATAGTATATTTGAGATATATTTAAACTATACATTATTATATAACTTTACAAATAAAACATACATAAATTATTCATATTTTTATTTCATTTTATTTTTACAATTCAAATATACTTAACATGTTATAGCGTTTAAATTAGAAAAAATAAATTGATTGAGAATAAATTAAACAAATTTTAAAAGAAAAATTTTAAAAACATGGAATAAATATTATTAGAAATAAATATCAAGAAAAATATATTTTTGAATAATAAAATATATTTTAAAAATATTTTGTTAAAAAATATATATATATGAAAATAAAATCAAAAAATTACATATTAATGTAAATTTCTTACCATCTTACTAACTACACCTATAAATCCATCCATTTCTTGTCTTTTTTATGATGTGTGATTCTTTGTTTCTTCTCACTTTTCTACAGTGCCCCTTCTTTTTCTCATCTCTTTCTTTACCTTGAGCATGTTTGATCTAGCTTTTTGAGCTAGTTGTTAATTATTTTACTTGTAACAGCTGCTCTAAAATATTTAATTAAGAATAACTAACAACAGCTATTTTTTAAAATTTTATTTTGTAGTTTTCCTGAATTTTGTAGCTTTTCTTATCAGCTGATAACTGATCATAATTTTTTATTTTTCTAAACCATCTTATCCTTTTTTAAAAATTATATTAATAATTATTTAAAATAAAAATCAATAGAATAATTTTTTAATATTCAAAAAATATTTAAAATATTTAAAACAAAATTAATTTAACTAATTATAGTCACGTATAATTTTTTATAAATTCTAAATGGTTAAAATTTAATATCTATTAAAATAATTTATATTATTTTAGATATTTAAATAAAATTTTTCATATTGTTAATCATTTTTTATAATTTCTTAAATTAATTTATTAAAAAATTACATAAAATAATAAAATAATATATATCCTCAATAATTATTTTATATTTTAATAACTATATCTAGTAAAAAAATTTTATTAAATATATTATTTAATTAGCTACTCGTTACCAATTACCAACTATTAACTATTACAAATAACTAAACCAAATAAGCCCTTTTAACATAAAGCTGAGCAAAAGGTTGCTTTGCCGCCGACCTTACTAAAATTTTAAAATTTAAAATTAAATTCTGGTCCAAACAAAATTTTTCACAGCCTTATTTAGGATAAGCAAAAATATTTAAAATTCAAAAAAATCAAATAAACCAGTGATAATTGATTTTTTGATTTTTGATAAAGTTTGATTTAGTTCTATTTTGTAGTTTCAATTTTTGATTTATTTATTTCAATTTAAATCTTCCATAAAATCAAACCCAATAAAATAATGCTTACCTATAAAAATAATTTTAAAATTATAAGATGCGTTCAAAATATTTGCAAAATTGGTTTTGTAATTTTTAAAAATTTTTCCTTCAATCTTTTTTATTTTTAAAAATAAAGTTTCTCCATTTTTTAAAATATTTTTTGATTTTTGATTTTTAATCTATAATACATTATTTCTTATAAAAATATGTTTTGAAATTAAAAATAGTTTAAATATAAAAGGAATATTAAACTAAATTAATATTAAAAAATTACAATTTAAAATTTTAATATTAAACATTCAAAATATATATATTAAAATGATATCTTTTTAATATTATATATATATATATATATATGATATATGTAAATTTTTAAAAAATTTTAAAAAAATTCATATTTTTGAAGATAATTTTTATAATTTCATATTTTTCAAAAAAAAAACACATATCTGCTTGAAAATTTTCTTTTGTATTTTTGTAAAAAGCCTTTAAAGCAACAAAATAAGCCTGTCTTCTTTATTCCTATATCATTATTTTCGATAAATTCTTATTCAGCCATAAAAACTTTAAGAATTGTTCACTTTATCTATTTCATTATTAATTAGTTTTATTGAAATTATTTTTAAAAATAATTTATTGAAAAATAATAAATATTGAAAAAAATAGATAATTTAATTTTAGTATTTTAAGTGAATAATTGTTTATGAACCAAAGATTCTTTTAAAATGGACAATTAGAAGTTCATGGAGAGAGAGAGCAATGAAGTTACACTCATATGTATATATTGCCTTTGTTTTGTTGATAGAAGGTTTAAGGTTAGGGACATATGAGAAGGCAGCAGATGTGGAACGGGATCCTCCTCTTGAGAACTTGCCACTGCTTAAAGCAGCATTAAGAAATGACTGGAAGGAAGCAAAGGAAATTATAAGTAGGGATAGGGCTGCATTGAGAGCTAGGGTTTCAGGGTTTGGACAAACAGTACTTCACGTTGCTGTTTGTGAACAAGAGTTAACCGAATTCTCTGGTAATCTTTTGGCGATTGTGTCCGAATCCGACTTGAACGGGTTAGTAGATGACAATGGGGATACGCCTCTGCACTGTGCTGCTAGTGCAGGGAATATAGAGGCAGCAATGTTTATGGTGAGAAAATACCCAGCACTGTTGCAGGCTACAAATCACAAAGGTCTTGCACCAATTGCTCATGCGGCAATGCATCTTCGTTACAAAACCGTTTCATATCTTTGGAAAGAATCTATGGGCCCATTTGAGGGGCGATCTGGTGTCTTATTTGTTAATCTTCTGGTCCAAGCAGATTTTTATGGTACGTGTATTGGTATAAATTTGATTTATATTCTTATATATGAATGGATGCAATAAAAATACATCAATATATTATAATTAATGATTTTCAAACTTATTTTTACATGAAATAAATCTATAGTTTGCTAGTTCTAACTACTTCTACAGCTAACAACCCTGTCTTTATATCATATAGGTGGAAAATTACTTTATATGCTAATCAATAATAATTTTTGAGATTAATTACTTTTTCATAAATTTCATGGGTTATGTGATTTATAAAAAATACATTAACTTTATAGAATTATAAATTCCCTCATCTTATGGGAATATGAATTGCGTCCTACGAAGTGATGAATTTTTTTATATTCATGATGGATTGTAGTTTTCTTTAATTTTAGGCATAATATATCTACTTGGCATGTTTTTTCAATTTGTCCTTCTATTTCAACTTTTTTCATTTTAATACTTTAACTTCCTTATTTATATACTTTAAATATATGAATTTATCATAACTTTTTAATTTGACCTATGAACTTTAACTTTTATTATTTAGACATCTAAAATTTATTTATTTTTATACATTTAATTTTTATAAAAAATAAAAAACTTAAAGATTAAAAATGATATATGTATTATATAAAAAATAAATTAACAATAATAGGTGTTCAAAAGTATTAAAAAAAAATTGAGATGTTAAATTAAAATAAGTCAAAGAGGCAAAATAAAATAATGATAGTAAAATATGAAATAATGATTTTAAATTTCGAATAAAATTTATTCTCTTTCCATGCATTATGGGATATAGATGGATCTAGTAAAGTGTATGTCTTTCTTTTCGTAGTTGTCAGTTGTAATTGTATTACCATGTGCAGACATTGCCTACGATGTGCTGGAAAGCAATCGATCACTAGCTGTTGAAAGAGACGAGCATGGGAGCACCATCTTGCAGAGATTGGCTGAGAAGCCTGAGGCATTCGAACACCAATCTCAATTTGACCTTCTGGACAGCTCTCTATATGGTTATGTTTCTGTTAATTTATTTATGACCAACTTCTTTCTTGCTCCCTCCATGTATAGAATTAATACAAGAACCATATTAACTAAGAGTCTGCCTTGTCATCATTTCATGCAGTTCTTTATAATTGGCTTTATGAGGGCAGAAATGTGGAAACTCCTCGTATATACGCCTACAAAAACGGAAAACGTACGGAAGCAATTCAACTACTTGAACTATCTGTTTCTCTAGTTACCCAACTAACCAATACATCAAGAAGATACTCTGAAATCCTAAAAGAGCCACTGTTCAGTGCGACCAGATTGGGGAATTTTATGTTTGTCGAGGAGGTTATCAGGGTCTACCCTAATTCAGTTTGGTTCAAAGATGATTGTGGAAGAACAATCTTCCATTTGGCAGTAATACACCGCCATAAGAGAATTTGCAAACTCTTATATGGAATGAGATCGTTCCAACAAGTTGCCATAGCATTACGAGACAAAGAAGGCAACAACATATTACATTTAGCGGCTAAATTGGGTCCATCAAATGAGACTTTTGGTGCCGCCCATCAAATGCAGCAGGAATTGCAATGGTTTCAGGTTTTGAACTCTCTCTCTAGTTCTCTATACATACAAGTATATATATATTCAACTAACTAAAATAAGGAATACACTTACCAATACTTGATCCAAATCTTCATACAATTTATATAATGTAAATGGATGGGAGAAATTTCATTACAAGTTAAAATTTATTCTCTCTTATATGTCATACATTTATTAGTTTAATTCATATATTGAAACATGAATAAGGTCTATATAAATTTTATATCAAGAGTAAAACCACCTCTTGTAACATAACTCTTTCTTTCATATTACACATGGTTTTAGATATTAACACCTAAATTAAGAATATCATTTAAAATTTAATAATTTTTCTAAAATACCCTTTTTGAAAGATTAAATATATTGGATACTAATATTAAATTTATTTAAAAGAATTTTAGATAAGAATGAAATGACACTTAAAATCTTGAAAATTGTATTAATAATTAATTATGTATTAAAATTAAGAAAGGTTAAAATTGAAGATTATTTTTAAAAATTATATAAAATTATCAAAATAACAAATATTATGAATTAAATATTTAATATAAGTCTAAGAGAGTAATTCAGATTGAACAACTTATCCCCGGGAGAATATATTGGGATATAGTTTGAAAAACCTGTATGATGTACTTAATTTACTGTTTTATTCTAAAAAAGTTGGTTTTCCTGATGTATCCGATTTTCTTGGGAAAAGTAACTGAAATTGCAGCGTAGGAATAGACGACAATCATTTACTAGTGTTACCAAAATCGTCAAACAAAATCTCTTTCAATTATATATATATATATGGGCAACACAGCATTTATTTGTTAATGGCATGTAATTTTTTTTATCACGCATGCAGAGGCTGGAAAGGATTGTTCCACCGTCATTTAAACATGAAGTAAACAATAAGGGTAAATCTCCAAGAAAAAAATTCACAGAAGAGCACGATGATCTGCTTCGGGATGCAGAGCGATGGATGAAAGATAGTGCTGGATCCTATGCCTTTGTATCTGCACTCGTTGTTACAGTTATATTTGCAGCAGCTTTTACAGTACCAGGCGGCAACAATCAACAAGATGGGTTCCCCATTTTCATAAATGAGATATCTTTCAAGATTTTTGAGATAGCAAATGCCTTGGCTCTCTATTCTTCAGCGACTTCTTTGTTGCTCTTTTTGCATATAATCAACTTTCGCTGTGGAGAAAAAGATTTTCTGAAGGAATTACCGCGGAAGATCAGCTCCGCTCTCTTTTTCTTATTCTTCTCAATTGCAGCCATGCTGGTAGCTTTTAGCTCTTCTCTTTATTTACTACTTTCCCATCAGTTAAAATGGAAGTTACTTCCTCTTGGTTGTCTAGCTTTTGCGTCCATTGTCTTTCCCGTACACTTGCAAGCACCAACCTTCATGGCGATATACAATGCCTCATTCAGCCGTGACATTTTCCAAGAAATATTCATCTGAGAATCTGCCAGATGTTATGTCGCTGCTGGCCTTTCTTGAAATTCTAATATAGACCTAATGAATTATGTAGCTTAAAAGAAGTCAGTTTGGTTTAATATAGACCAATGATAAAAAAATTGTTCACTTTACTTGATATGAATTAAGTGTTTTGTGTGATTAAAAATGAGCCTCTTGGTTTCATAAGGACTAAGTGTAATATATGGTCCAAAATCATTTCTTTTACTATAAATAAGAGAGGTTAGATTCTGATTTCCATCCATTCAATAGAGAGAGGAAGAAGAAAGGAAAAAAAATAGAGAAATTAAAGTTTGATCTAGAAAATTATTTTGAAAAATATTGTAAGAATTGTAATTTTCTGTTTATATTATTAATATAAAATGTATTAAATAATCCTTTTTTGTTATTTAAATTCTATCAGGATATCCAACATAATGAAAACTGTTTAAATAATAGAAATAAATTGTTTTATAATATACCATAATTCTATCAACTATCTATTTATCTAGCAATTAAAAAATTTGTAAATAAACTCTTACGATTTATTACAAAATTTACTAATTTTGTTAATTATCAAAATGTAAATGATAATTAATTATCAAAATGTAAACTTAGTCAACAAATATAATTTTAAATGATATATATAACAATGAAATTTTATTAGAATTAAAAATAATTGAAAAAAGATTATAAAAATAACATAAATAATGAATCAAATAATTTATACTAACGTGTAATTAGGGTACAAATGAGTCGAGTCATTTATAAATTACTTAAAACTTAATTCGATAAAAGTTAATTAAAGTTCATTTAGCAAAGCTTGTTTAATAAATGAGTCAAGCTCAAGCTAAACAGTACTCAAATCATTTAAGCTCGTGAGTTAACTCCTTAATTTATGAAGAAAAATTTAATCATAGATATATAATCTATTAATTTATGATTATATAAAAATATAAAATAATTTTAATTAATTATTGATGTAAAATCATAAATATTTGTGAAATATAATACTTTCATTAATAATTTTTTATTTTTTAAATAAAAAAATAAATAATTTATATTATAACATATATTTATTAGGCATATTTAAGGCTTGATTAAGCTCACGATACATTAAAAATTTTGTAGAAGTTGATTTGAGCTTGACTCAGTTATAAATGAGTCAAGCTTAAATAAAGCAAAGTTCAACTCGACTCGACTCGTTTGTATCCTTATGTGCAATCCACATATCAAACATCTAGTAATAATAAGATGTCCTGTTAACAAAAGGAATATTATTAGGAATGTTTAAAAAATGTCATTTTCAAATTTTTTTTATCAAATTAGAATAATGAAAGTTTTTAGAAATTAAATCAAAAAATTACTTCTAAATGGAATGAGAAAAGCTTTATTATTTAACATATTAAACTTAAAAATATATACGTGAAAATTTCATTCTTCTCACTAAAAACAGTATGTAATAGTAAAGAAACATTTATTTACCACTAAAAACATAAGTAACATATAAAAAAAAAATAATATTCACAATAAATTATATTCATCATAAATTTATGGTAAATTTATCAATATGAAATCATAATACATTGTAAGTTAAATTTTTTCAAAATGATAGAAAATAAAGTTAAATATTTTATGTAGAATTTTTCAATAAACATTTATGATAAAATTTATTCTATTATGAATCTGTTAGCAAACATTTTTAATGTTTTTTATTAATAATAATTAAGTTTATTATTTATTAATTTATTTTTTAATATCATAAGTTTTATACTATAATAATCAAAAATAAATAATTTGTATTAAATTTAGTAATATTATTTTGCTCATATTTATTTAAAATAAAAATATTTAATAAACATAAATTAATATGTTTAATAAATAATAAAAAATTTAATGTTAAATGTATTGAGATTAAAATAATAGAATTACATATGATTTTTAGGAAGAATAAAAAAAGGTAAAAAAGAGGACAAATATGGTGTCATTTCAATTATCCTTAAAATGAAGATAAAATATTATATCTATAATTGTTCTTAAAATTGAGAATAAATAAAATATTTATCTCTATTAATAAGGATACTATGAGTCCATATAATAAGATATGACTTTTATCGTGACTATAAATATGGATATCATTGTTATATTTGTCTCTTATGCAATAAGGGACAAAAGTAATAGAGACGAAACATATAGAGAACTTTCATAAAATGTCTCTCTGGAAATATATTTGTTTAGGTTTAGCAAATGTCTCAAGTATAATCTAGAGTTGAAAATCATCAAAATCTAATTTAAAGTATATTTATTTGCTTGTTTTATATTATATGAATATGGAGATTGCATTTGAACTTGTTGAATATGATAAAACTTAGGAAGATAATCCATAGTTTTGAAGTCATGTCAAGAACATTAAAGCTTGAAGATAAAGGAAGACTCATTAAGAAAGAACAAAGTAAATTATATGAAGAAAGTTATTTAATAAAGTAAGAATATTTATACAATGATCCATTTCTACATATATATTCAAATTATTCACTTTTAGATATTGCTGATAGTAATCATTGAGAGTCATGTGAAATCATATCTCTAACCCATAGAAGAAGTTTCAAGTAGAAATATGAAGATTTGATTAAGATTTCATTGAAATTCATGCAAATGCAAATTTAAGCTTAAATCCATTTTATTTAAGCTAAAGAGTTGATACTCAAATTATACAATCCTTTTATGTAATCTAGAAGTAATTTGAGTTGTGAAAACCCTGAATTTTCACCTACATACTACAATTTTAGATTTTCTTTGATTCAATTTAGTATAGATCTCTGATGTCGATCTCGATTTGAATACATGCCTTTTAGCCTCCTATGAGTGCTCTAGACATATGGAGCATGTTACATTTTACTTGTGGAAGGTGGAGCACATAATATGTATTTTTTGATGTATGGAGCATATAGTGCTACGTGTTGCACATGCTCAGTAAATATACGCATGATGCATAACTTTTTCCCATGCAAAACTAACATGTTACATATGTCATCATGCATTTATGACACATTTGATGTTTGTTGAGTATGGGATGCACATCCCAATGTGCCTTTATTAGAGGGCACACACAGGTAAATTTTGTGATATGCTACTCATATATTTCTATATGTTGTGTATATAGCCTTTTTCTATAATATATGTTGCACATATCCCTTTTAATTTCGTAGAATCCCATATTGCTTGGTTATTTTTGGCAACTAATGACCTATAAATAAAAGCTATATATTTATGGGAAAAAGGTTTGAAATTTGTTAATTATGGCTAAACTTTGTCAAATTCATTTCTTACTTAATTAAATACTTAATTAAGTTGCTAATTAGGATTAGAGATTAATTAATCCCCATTTTAAATCCCTAAACTCATTTGGAATCAAGATTAGAAGCTAATCATCATTGGTGAGTGTGGAATGCCTTTTCCTTTCTCATTTTCTCTTGATTTCTTTGTAGGTTTTATGATTTTGCTTTGATTTTTCATTGATTGGCTTCAATCATGAATGTGATAGTAGCATTCTTAGCTTTTTTTGTAGCTAGAATGATCTATAATAGTCATATATTCACATAGGTTTGTCATTTGCTTCATATTTTTACGTAAAAACTCAATTTCCTTATAATTTCTGCTCATTACATATGGTGCATATCATAGTATATATGTGCAAGTAAACAATTCCTTATTAGTGATTCCGATATGGTCACCCTTTATTGGATTGTACCATGTTGCGGACATCATGCTATATGCGATATATATAACTATCTATTTTCTACTATTTCATGATTTTTGAAATTTTTCACTTGTTTTTTTTTATGCTAATCAAAGTCTTTAGTAGCATTAGTGATTTCATAGTAACCATAATGATCTAAATTTATTATACATTGATGCAATTTGTTTAATTTTGGCTTTAAAGTTAATTTTCAAGTTAAATGCCATTTTAATTTGATGCTTATTGCAATTAATATGATTGGATTTGAATCGGATGTGTTTGTTATCTCTAATTGATGCTTTGATGATATTAGAGTCCTCCAATTTCATTTTTCATGATCGATTTATATTGATTTTGCCATTAAATCAATTAATTTGCTTATTTTCTCAATTAAATGTCATTTTAATTGTATTTTATGTGTCGCTTGACATGGTTAGCTTAATTATATGTTATTTCATTTTAAGTAATACCACATGTGATCTTAGAATCTTCTAATTATGTTTCTAATTGAATTTACCTAAAATTGATTATTTTTCATGATTTTCATAACCCAACTTGTGTTTATTGTTGCATTTTCATGAGTGTTGCCATTACATTCATCAAACTTTAGCTCTTGATTCATGCTTTCACATGGTATTAAATTGGTCATTCATGTCCCACATCTCACTTTTTACCTAATATTTATTTATTTATTTACATTTTCCATTCTTGCATTTTGGCTTATGTTGCTTAAGGCTATTTTCCTTAGTGGAAGAGATGTTGCTTAATGTCCTATAGTTTTGTATCGTTAAAGATCCTTTATAATAGAATAGTCTTTTATTTTATTACTTTTCCCCCGATATATATGATTTAGCTTTATTTCATCATGTATTCCCTATCTCTCTTAATCCCTTTCTTTGATCCATTATTGATTTTCATTCATGTTGCTATGCTTATTTTTTCATTGCTAGATGATGTATGCTGTCACACCCGGACCCGGTGCAACATGCTCCCGTAGAACAGTTAATAAACTTCATAAACAACGAATTCATTAATTATTCTACGAGGGATCTATCTTTACCCACGTTTTATTTTTTTTTATTTGCTTAAGTCACATCCATAAAACAACTCGGATAAATAGAACACTAGTAATTCCATATGGATTATCAATACACCATATACATTCTTATTGGATCATCAAACATACATGTTCTACATGGCTTAAGTATATCATCTTAATACCAATATGATACCACATACAAAAATATTACAAATTACTATTGCCACTAAGGTTAACTTCAATAAATTGCATATTTACATATACACAAAGGAGTATATTGGATGAGTCCAGCTTGCATCTAGGATAGGGCTTTTCAAAAGACCTGACCTTAGCCAACTGTTGATCAGCTACTCTTGTCGCTCACCGACCGAACTAGATCATGCGTTCATCAATTAACAAACGCTGAGTATAAAACTCAATGGTGCTATAAAATGAATAAAGGACATAGATTAAATCATATATAAACACCTGAAAAGGATAATAGTAATCCAATAAAGAACCGTATATCAATGGTATAACATAATTTCTTTGTATTACTCTTCAGGTATTAAATACATACATAATGCAATACCTCATAATCATAATTTGCCATTCTCAAAAACATCATAACCTCATTTCCTCTATGAAACATCATACAAAACATCATCATAAGTGGATAACAATGTATGCTTTGAGAATGCAACCATGCTATGCACTCTCCCTCTATTTCTTTATACTTTTATCACATTATCACTTTTGCATGCATTTCCTTTTTGCACTGGGTCCCTATAGGTACCGGTACTCATCTCCCAAAGGAGGCCATTTATCAATATAATTGTAGGGTTCTAAGAACCTCATCTCTCGGAGGAGGCCATTTAACTGTGTGATTCCTTGAAGGAACCATTAACTCTGTGACCCAGTATGTTTCTTTTTCTGTAACATCTCTTTTCCTTCCTCTTTTCCACCTTATAACTTCTCTGTCATGTCATGATAATCTTTGCATGTTTGCATGTATGGATGTTTCATGACATGATGCATAAATGATGCATTTATGATCACACAATACCATTCATAACATAAACTCATTCTTTGCTATCCCAAGTAGTCAAATGAATCATA